>CM060952.1:13000205-13095205 GCA_030765055.1 Mantis religiosa
AGGTAGGTATTATTTCGGGGAATGTGGCGTGTGTTATACAATGGTGAGAAGACGAAAGTAGTTCGTTCTGATTGCGGTTGAGTTGAGGTCAGTCTTGCGGTGATATTTACGGTCGGGCTCTCGAGTAAAGTAGTTGAGAACAAGGGAAGAAGTGGACTGTGCTATCCAGGCCGTTACCTCCACCACCCGCTTGTACATCATCTGTCGCCGGCCGCAGTATTCAACATTATTCTCAACTTTTACTATTCCGTCCTGCTGAATGTACCTTCCAGTTACGTAGAAAATAGACGGTAGCAAACTTTTGAGGAGTATTACGTCATAATCCATCTTTTACAAATTATTTCTAATAACGCTTGTTATTGTATAAAAACAATATAATTATACTATATATTATATAATTATATATAATATAATATATAAAATATATAATTATATATTATAATACGGGCACGTATGTTCGGCCCGAGGTTGCTATAGTAACCTCCGTAGGGGAGGAGATTCCTCCCCTTCAGCTGCCGTGGTGCGGGAGCTGCGGACCCTCGTGGTACCTCTGTCGTTCTGTTGGGAGTTGTTCGGATTGGGTTGGACTCGAGGGGGCAGTGGTTCCCGATACCCGTGGGAGATCGGGTACGTCTCCGGACGGGGTTGAGGGGAGCCATTAATATTCCCGCGCACTAGCCTGCATAGCTAGTGTGTGCTAGGTGTGCTAGATTACCAGTCTGTCCCACCGAGGTCATATCGGTAACCTTCCTAGTTTGGGGTTGGCACGCGTAAGTGGCGTATCCAGTTCCATTGTGTGTGTGTAGTGTTTAACGCCCGCTTTTACTACATACGGCACCTCAGACGATGACACTGGTGATACATGAGATGAAGATGGAGCAGCGGTGGAATGAGATGGCGGAGGAAACTGGAGGTCCCGGAGAAAACCCGCCCCAGCGCCGTGTTGTCCACAACAAATCTCACTTTGCTGTCGCCTGGGATCGAACCCGGGCCGCCTTGGTGAGAGCCAAGAGGTCTAACCACTGAGCCACGGCGCGGCCTTCCATCCCGTTTTGAGTGCATAGGACCAGATGGGGGGGCTTTGTTAGTCTCAAGGTCTTGCCCTATAGAAAGCCCCACGGTCGCGCCGGACGCCATTTTGGGACAGCGCGGTAGCTCCATGGTTGAAGCAGGCCAGGGTTTATGGACCTACGTGCCCAGGACTAATTGGAGTAGAACCTTTGCAGGTAATGTTCCTACAGTAACGTCAGAGATACCATGAGTGCTGAGGTTCCGCAGCGCACACACCACGGTAGCTGAAAGGTGATGCCGTATTTATCAGCCGTATGATTGAATACGATTTTAACAATGAATAAAATGATAATTAAATTAGGATGAGGAAGTAAGGTGAAAGAATTTAAGATAATGAATAGTACAGATGGATAAGTTCATGAAACGAAGCAACAGCATTTAAATTCAATCACTAGAATGCGAATAAGTATTTTAACCCAGAGCTATGTAATAAAGTTGCTGGTCTATATGGATGAAATGTTCCGTCGAAAGGCTGTGGTCACGGGTTGGGTCGCCACCTGGGTCATTAGTAGACCGGTCCAAACCTGGCCCAAACCAGTATTTCGGGGAAATGTCCGCGTGGTTGTAGCTCGCTAACTAGAGTTTTTCAGAGAAATCCAGCTGGAGGCGAGGCTATATCTGTTTTGGTAAGGAATATTAGGTTTTAGCGTCGGTCTTCTAGTCTGAGACGTGATACCGTGTAGACGTGTTTTGCCTGCCGGGGACACAAACGTCGGATTGCGCCGAGAAGTACAATCAGTAATGAGAATCTTATTAAGGGAACAAGATCTTCCAGCAGTGAATTAAGCGGCGAAGTATACTTTCAAAACAGTGTTAATAATTTATTCCATCGTGATAGATTTCAGCAATTCAGTATAGTTTTAACGTGATAGTGGAAATCTAGAGTAATTCGATCTGAACGCGGCGGCAACTCCTGGTGAACTGTGAGCACGAAACGAACTGAATAGTAAAGCTGATACGATGAACTGTGTTGTTTTTATTTCGTCAACCTATCTCACGCATACCCTGTAGATAGCGTGGTCTCAGCTCTAATGACTAGCCAGGGCAAAGAATAGTCAACTCATAGAGCAATCTACTAGGCGACCAGACCACCGGGATCCAGGCTGCTAAGGTCACATCCAGAGTGGCTGATACCAAAGACAGAGTAGCAGCAGACGCAGCGAGGGAGGGTAAGGCCACAAAGGGACGAATCCCCTCCCGTACGGGGTGCAACAGGACAATGCAACACTCCATACTACACGGAGAACCATGGGAAAAAATTGAGGAATTGTGAGAAATCGAACAGCTATCACGCGCAGCACATCGCCCTGATCTTGCACTATCAAATTATCATCGTTTTCGAAGAAATTTTGACAGCATTGAAGCAGCGGAAGTGGGTGTCATTGAATTCTTCGACTCAATAACCATCGGGGGATAATAAACCTCACTGCACATTGGCTCAAAGACCAAGAATCTAATAGTCCACAATTTGAAAATGAAGCAGGCTTAAACCCTGACTTCGTCTTTCTCCTTGGCTATAAGGATGCTTATAATCATCTCTGCAGCCAGTTATCCTGCTCTGCAGCATGTCGGGTACTGGATGCAAGTCAAGTAAGGTTTCACAGCGCTGTCGTAGTATACTCCACCGGTCACACTGTAGAATGGTGTGCTCAGGTGTGTCTCGAAGGTCCAGTACGCACAAGTAGTCAGTGTGCACCATCCCCATTCTATGTCGATAGGTGTTACTCACCATGGCCGGTAAGAAACTGGGTTTGTATGCAATACAGTACTTCCCTTATTTACTCTAAGTACTTACGCAGTAGGCAAACTAAAATTGCCTTACACTCCAGCACAAGATAACTGCGATTTTCTTCCTCTTTAAGGATTATTTTCCGCTGGGCCTTTTGGCCTTTACTTAGCCCTTATTCTTTCCCTTCCCGTTATCCTCATCTACCTTTTCATTAGTGTTCTTTCTCTTGCGAGTTTCCCCTAGCTCGTTTTTACTTTCCTTGGCCATTTTTTATTTTCCCTGAAAGCTCTCCCATATCCTTGATTTTCTTTCCACTCTTAACTGTTAATATTTCTAAAGCAACCATTTACTTGCTCATTTTGGAGCCCAAACACCCTCTTTCCACTTCGCTTAACCCTCTACTCTCTACCAAGCAGTGTATCTCATTCTTTTTGTCTGTTTGCCCCACATACGACACACTTTCTCTTATATCTCTATGGAACGTTGAAATATCCAGTTTGCTTGTGGTCTGTGAACGATAAACTCAAAAACAAAAGCCAGTGACATACAGAAGTTTAGTTCGTATCTTCCATAAATGAGACTTGACCAACTCAGTCTAACTTAACATAGAAAATATTTCAAACAATTTTGATTTTATGAACACAAATCTGGCAATTTTATTTAAATTATTATTTGCTTAAGTTATTTACATTACAAATACAATTTTTTATCTTGAATTTCCTAGAAAAGTACCCCATCCTTTTGTACAGCTGGTAAATCATAAGAGATACATGAAATTTTACTACACAAAAAATGTGTGTACCTAAGAGAACACGACAGATGTGAAAACTAAAAGTTATTCATTATAAATTATTCTTAAAATTATTTAAAAAATTTAATGTTCACACTCATTCTTGTGCAAAGGGGGCAGTCGCGAGCTAAACACTTCATGCCTTACGCTAAGTGTGCTCGCAAATGAAAAGACTCAGAAAAAACTAAATGACGACGAACTTGCGACCGTGCGAAGAGTTAAACATAAAGGTTGTATCAAGGAAGTAAAATCAAATCAAATAATATACTGTTTCACATGTATTTTATTTCTATATTAAAATACATACTATTTCACAATCAGCTTTCGTATTTTGTTTCTTGCTGGTATACATATTTAATTGTATTTTTATTTTAAATAAAAATACAAGTTCATTCGTGTCTTATAACATAATTATATGATATTCAATTTCTTATTTGCATATTTTTGAATATTCGGAAATGTTTGGTTACGTATAAATATTACACATTTTATTACATATCCGTATATACTAATTACTCCATATCTTATTACACTTCGTACATATTTTCATACATGTCATATTCATTTCAAATGTCTTGCTACAATTGATACTGACATTAATACATTTTCAATTCTATTCAAATGTTTTTGTTCGATGTAATGTCTTTAAATTTTTATTTTCCAAACTAAATAATATATATTTAATTTTTTTCTTAAGAAAATCTAATTTATATATAAAATATTTTGACCCTCGGTCGGTGTTTCAGTTTGTGGAAAAACATAACCTATAAGCTGTAAATAAAAATGAACGCAAAACGTCATTTTAATACGTGATACTTTTATTATTTACGCCTTATTACATTTAATTTATTGATATTATACGTTTTACTACTCACAATAAAGAGAAATTGTGAGTAAAAATAACCAGTTCTTAAATGAAACATCTTTTTCACGAATTCCTAACACATTTATTTCCAGTTAGCATACTCGTTTTATTTTTCGTTATTATGGTTTTAATTATTCAAATACCGAACTTTGGTGATAATATCTGTTCCTTTTGACTATTATTATTGTTTAAAGTGGAATTTGACATGTTGTCGACTTGTTAAATGACAGATCGTTATCTGACAGGATCGGTTACCGGGACTCGACAGACGTTGGTAAGAACTGCTTTAATACAGTTATTTTTTCAATGAAACTCCTGTGGGCTTTCTGAGTTTTTCGAAATATGCTAAAACAAACCTCGATGCGTGTTGTTGATAGGCTGTTGAGTGCGACAGAAATTCTACGTGTATAGCGGTATGGACAACAAAGACTGAAATAAGGAATGAGTGTGGGTAGGGGTTAGTTCGGATTAAGCCGACTCGAGCCGACTTCACCCGAATGAGCGTGAAATATTTCGGCGTGACGGCTTAGTTTAATTCACTGCCCTCAAAAATTGCTAACGCGCCTAAAGAAGCTTTCACTTCAAAAAGGCAGATCTCGTTAAACCATACAATATAACTTACAATATTGTTGTGCAATTTGCCGTATCCAAGATCGTCATTTTTATTCATTTGGGCTTTAAAACACACTTTTTTATCTCTTGGCCATGTAAAGACAAATAAATTTCAAAGATATCACATAGCAAGGAGCTTATAAAACATTTCAATATCACTTAAACCTATCGCATTCTCTTACTCACATGTTTCAAAACGGAAAAACAAAAGACTAAAGATCTTTATCCAAATGCATATGGATAGGGGAATGTTTGCAAGAATGCTTTGTACATGACTAAGTCGTGAAAGACGTGTGAGTACGAGGGCCGTTTGGTAAGCCTGGTGAATTTGCATGAAGGGATGGAATTTTTTGTTGCAACTTTGTGGGTGGTAAGCCTGATTATTCGAAAGATTGTACAGAAAATTTGAATGTGCTACAAAATACAGATCATTGTTGGTAGCCATCTGAACTGGTCAGTGTGATAGCTGTGATTGAAAATGGAAAAAAACATTTGAAGGACTGGACTGCCGCACAAGTCAAAGCGGAATTGGATGAAGTTCACGCGGACTGTACACCAACATTAAAGACCATTTACTTTTCGATTAATGAATTTAAACGTGATCATAGAAGCATCGAAGATGAAACGCGCTCTGGTCACGCAATTGAGGTCACCAGAGAGGATACCATTGAAAAAATCCGCCATCTGGTTATGCAACATCGCCCAATCAAAATTCGTGAGATTGCGAAAGCTATAGGCATCTCAACTCAGCGAGTGTACAATTTCCAGCATGGAAAATTGGCAAGGAAAAGTTGTGTGCGTAATGGGTGCCGCGATTACTCACAGTAGACCAAAAGCAAATCTGGGAAACACATCTACCGATAGTTTGGTGATGTTTAATCGCAATCCGCAAGACATTTTGCGCCGACTTGTGACCGTGGATGAAACGTGGATTCATCACTACACACCAGAGTCAAAACAGCAGTCAAAGCAATGGACTGGTGAAGGTGTACGAAAGAAAGGAAGGACCATTTGGTCAGCTGATAAGGTTATGGGCACTGTTTTTCGGGCACTGTTTTTTATAACCTTCACAGACAACTTGAGAAAAGGTAGAATCTGACGCGGTCCATATAGGACAGGATCAATAAATAATAATAATAATAATAATAATAATAATAATAATAATAATAATAATAATAATAATAATAATAATAATAATAATAATAATAATAATAATAATAATAATAATAATAATAATAATAATAATAATAATAATAATAATAATAATAATAATAATAATAATAATAATAATAATAATAATAATAATAATAATAATAATAATAATAATAATAATAATAATAATAATAATAATAATAATAATAATAATAATAATAATAATAATAATAATAATAATAATAATAATAATAATAATAATAATAATAATAATAATAATAATAATAATAATAATAATAATAATAATAATAATAATAATAATAATAATAATAATAATAATAATAATAATAATAATAATAATAATAATAATAATAATAATAATAATAATAATAATAATAATAATAATAATAATAATAATAATAATAATAATAATAATAATAATAATAATAATAATAATAATAATAATAAATACCCCACACGGACAGTTTTTATCATTGAATATAATATTCGACATATATGAGTAATACAGTTAGTGAACCTTCTCAGACAGGTACACATACTCGCAACCAACCGGAAACTATTGTATGATTTAGCTTGAGGCAGGTTACGACGCCAGTGTGGCGGTGAAAAGCTCTTTTATAGAATTTTTTTCATGCTTCACACAACAGACTGTAGGATTGTACCAGAAGTTGGGAAGACATGTATAAGCATAATTTCTCTCTGTGGTGGGAAATGGGAAAGCTAGCGAAAAAAAACGTCCAAACTGAGAAATTTGAGCGTTTACCAGAAGAGGAGATAAAAGTGAACCAATGACAAACTAATAACACATCAAGGAAGTTTTCAAATTTCGAGCCAGTGTATCTTCGAACACTTAAAAGTTACTCACCTGGGAGAAATAAGCTACGATACATCACACTACAGACTAGGGCCACAACAGCATCTATCACACTTCTACAAGAGTAATGACATCAAAGGTGGCGAGGTCAACGAGAGATTACTGAACACAATAAATTGATATATTCAACAGTCGAGGTACTTCTGTCAGAACTACACCACCAGTTAGGACGCACCCACACCCTGAATCAAGCTAAGAGAATCCATGCAGAGATACCCTACAGAAATCTGCGACCAATCCTTAGTTCTCGCCTGTCACAAAAATTAGTCACCGTGAGGCGCTGAGCAAAGGGGAGAACTTAGCAAGATTTCACCGGTTAAAACGCCTCAAACCATAACTGGAGCCCATTGTTGGATCGTTTTCAACAAGATTTGACTAAAAGGAGACATATTCAAACGGAAAAAGGTGGTCTTCCACCACGGTAATGCACTATCACAAACATCAGTAATTGGAATGGCGAAAGTGCATGAGTTGGGCTTTAATTTGATTCCTCATCCACTTCATTCACCAGATTTAGTCTCAAGTGACGTCTTCTTGTTCCCAAACTTGAAAATTTGGCTTGGTGGTAAGAAATTCTTATCAACTGAAGAAGTAATTGTGACCGTCAAAGAGTATTTTGCAGACCTTGTCGGAACCTAGTTTTCTGACGGAATGAAAAAGCTAGAACATCGCTTTACCAAGAGTATAGTCACAAATGGAAACCATATCGAGAAATAAGTTGAGATGTTCAAGGGAAACAAAAGTTATTCATGATTGTTTACCAGACTTATCAAATGACCCTCAGTTTTTATAAATCTGTTCAATGAAGGTTTATTTCCGATATCAAAAACTACTTTGTAAGCGAGTAAGTAGTGAAAGAATGTATCATATGTTTATATTAGTCACAACAAAAGAACTACGAACGTTTATGCAGAAAACCTACAGATGGAGCACATTCTATTAGCGCAAAAAATTGAAAGCACAGAAGCAAAACGCGTATTCGCCATATTGGGGGACAGGTACAATTTTCCATTTGAGCTAACACGTCCATTCCAATTTCCTGTGTAATTTTTCTTTAGAGTTAGTTTTATTTCAAATATTTTTGCACATAAATCAGGTGCGGTTCGGTAGCGGCATAACAACAGCGGAAATTTACACTCGGCTTTTGATTCGCTCCTCACTTCACATCAACAAATGCAAATTCTGCTCCCGGTCAGTCACCAGGGCGACACTGAAAATGTCCATAAAATCAAACAAACTTAGTTCTAAAACAGTTAAATAATATTGTAGGGTTTTCAAAATATGCATACGGTGTTCATCTTTATCTGTAATTTTACCGCGCAAAATTGATGTCATCAATAGCATCGCTGAAGTTGCGAGTTTATATAAGATTCCCCTAACGGCTTGCGATCGTATTTGATGTTCTGACAGAAGCTTTGATGCCTCCCTCTACCGGCAGGTGGATATACTATTTGAGAACTGCGTCTGTCGATGTAATATAAGGATGCGTAATTTCGTCTGGTGCGTAGATACGATAAGTGTCTTTAAAAAACTATATACTGCAATGCAATGCACTGCAAAGCTAATTATGCAGCTATAAAAGTAGACCATGAAGAATATACGAAATGATAAGTCAATGAACACATGAGACAACTATTAGGTACAATTAATGAAAGTTAATTGTTCCTTCACACTGGCCGTGTGTAGGATGCACTATGAAAGAGTAGAGTGGTCCGAATATAAAGCCCGGGCCTTAAAGTACTTACAGCATAGTAAGTCGTCATTTAGTTACTCGTCTCATGTATTTATGAGAACTCCTAGTGGTTAACCGGGATAAACACGAGTCAGTTGTACCTAATAGTGGTCCGAACTATAAAGCTCTGGCCTTAAAGTACTTACAGCATAGTAAGTCGTCATTTAGTTACCCGTCTCATGTATTTATGAGAACTCCTAGTGGTTTACCGGGACAAACAAGAGTCAGTTGCAGAATTTAATGCCATGTTGACACGTTGGTCATAGTAGCTCAATGGTTTAGAGCGGCTGTACAGAGACCAGAAGATCCGCGGTTCAAATACCGGCTATGGTATTGAATTTTTCAGTCTGGCTCTGCCTTTCATAGTGCGTCCTACAAAGCTACTGTGAAATAACAATTAATTTCCATTAATTGTACCTAATAGTGGTCCAAACTATAAAGCCCGGGCCCTAAAGTACTTACAGCATAGTAAGTCGTCATTAATGTAGTTGCCTCACGTGTTTAAGAGAACTCCTAATGGTTTACCGGGAAAAACACGAGTCAGTTGTACCTAATAGTGGTCCGAACTATATAGCCCGGGCCTTAAAGTACTTACAACATAGTAAGTCGTCATTAAGGTAGTTGTCTCATGTGTTTATGGGAACTCCTAGTGGTTTACCGGGAAAAACACGAGTCAGTTGTACCTAATAGAGGTCCGAACTATAAAGCCCGGGCCTTACAGTACTTACAGCATAGTAAGCCGTGCATTAAGGTAGTTGTCTCATGTGTTTATGAGAACTCCTAGTGGTTTACCGGGATAAACACGAGTCAGTTGTACCTAATAGTAGTCCGAACTATAAAGCTCGGGCCTTAAAGTACTTACAGCATAGTAAGTCGTCATTAAGGTAGTTGTCTCATGTGTTTATGAGAACTCCTAGTGGTTTACCGGGAAAAACAAGAGTCAGTTGTACCTAATAGTGGTCCGAACTATAAAGCCCGGGCCTTAAAGTACTTACAGCATAGTAAGTCGTCATTAAGGTAGTTGTCTCATGTGTTTATGAGAACTCCTAGTGGCTTACCGGGATAAACACGAGTCAGTTGTACCTAATAGTGGTCCGAACTATAAAGTCTGGGCCTTAAAGTACTTACAACATAGTAAGTCGTCATTAAGGTAGTTGTCTCATGTGTTTATGAGAACTCCTAATGGTTTACCGGGAAAAACACGAGTCAGTTGTACCTAATAGTTGTCCGAAATATAAAGCCTGGGCCTTAAAGTACTTACAGCATAGTAAGTCGCCATTAAGGTAGTAATCTCATGTGTTTATGAGAACTCCTAGTAGTTTACCGGGATAAACACGAGTCAGTTGTACCTAATAGTGGTCCGAACTATAAAGCCCGGACCTTAAAGTACTTAGAGCATAGTAAGTCGTCATTAAGGTAGTTGTCTCATGTGTTTATGAGAACTCCTAGTGGTTTACCGGGATAAACACGAGTCAGTTGTACCTAATAGTGGTCCGAACTATAAAGCCCGGGTCTTAAAGTACTTACAGCATAGTAAGTCGTCATTAAGGTAGTTGTCTCATGTGTTTATGAGAACTCCTAGTGGTTTACCGGGAAAAACACGAGTCAGTTGTACCTAATAGTAGTCCGAACTATAAAGCCCGGACCTTAAAGTACTTACAGCACAGTAAGTGGTCATTAAAGTAGTTGTCTCATGTGTTTATGAGAACTCCTAGTGGTTTACCGGGGTAAACACGAGTCAGTTGTACCTAATAGTAGTCCGAACTATAAAGCCCGGACCTTAAAGTACTTACATCATAGTAAGTCGTCATTAAGGTAGTTGTCTCATGTGTTTATGAGAACTCCTAGTGGTTTACCGGGATAAACACGAGTCAGTTGTACCTAATAGTGGTCCGAACTATAAAGCCCGGACCTTAAAGTACTTACAGCACAGTAAGTCGCCATTAAGGTAGTTGTCTCATATGTTTATGAGAACTCCTAAGTGATTTACCGGGAAAATACGAGTCAGTTGGAGAATTTAATATAATGTTAGCACGTTGGCCATAGTAACTCTATGGTAGAGCGGCTGGACGGAAACCAGAATGTCCATGGTTCAAATCCTGGCTATGGCATTGAATTGTTCAGTCTAACTCTACATTTCCACAATTTAGCCTACACACGAGCAGTGTGAAAGAACATTGAATTTCCAAGTAAGCTGAAAGTTTGCCATTTGCCATGTCCAGTTAAGAATTGAGTGAGAACATAGGAGTAACGAATTTACATTTATGTCTGTAAGGAACTGTTGGGAAATATAAATCCTTAGTCAAAGCAACACAATTACTTTTTAACCAGTATTCATTCCAGTCGTTGGTGATAATCTCCTTTAATGTTTGTCTCACATGAAGAAATAGGGCATAGAGTGTAAGTCTTTGGAAGATCTGAAGTCGCAGCACTCTTTGCACGGTCATCGGCACGTTCATTTCCGGCAATCCCTACGTGCCCTCTGACCCATGACATGCACAGATGAGAACTACATAATAATTGACTTCTTATTTCAGCTGCAATAGGACTGCTGTTTTTTAATCTTTCAAAGCTGCAATTGTTGCTCGTGAGTCACTGTAAAGGCCAGCGGTACATTGCAAGCTGTTGCACCATTTCACTACTTCACGAATTGCTAATAATTCAGCTTGTAAAAACTGAACACTCCTTGTCAAGTCTGAACATGGAAAAATGACATTCTATGGAGCGAGAGAATACCACAAACGCACATCCTACTTTAGCATTTTTACTAAGCCCTTAAGCTATCCGAGTTCTTACATTATTAGTGAAATATTTTATGTTAAAGTAAATCTATTGTTATAATTTTTACATCTTTAATTAACTTATTTACGCAAAGGTTTATCTGTAAGTTAAAGAGAAGGGCAGTATGTATATACATAAATAAACGATATGCTCCTCGAGGTACATGCTAGAACATTCCTAATGGAAAGGCACTTCCCTTTTATATGTTGTTGATATATGACACAGCATTCATGCAGCTGTTTCTCTTCCCACGCAAGAAATGTTCTCGTATTATCAGAGACGTCACAAACTTCTTGCTCTCGGGTTATCCTCACAACTTGTGCCATTGTACCTGTACCTGGGCGACAGTCATTATCATCATCGTCACCATTAACAGTAACAATGAAACACAAACCGCTATCACTGACAGCTGGGTGACGTGAATCACAGATCTTCCCCGTACATTACGCTAATGGAATGCACAATACACTACACTCGTCCGCTTAATTAAACCTCTGATTAAACGACACGCGAGTAGAAATTACTTATACGTTTTCTGGTTATTCTAACATTAAATGTGTGTACCAAAATTAGTTACTGTTTAATAGATATGTTTGTTTATTTATCATTAACACTACAGCTATGGATCTGCGTGGGACGATTCAAGAGAATGGACCTGAACAAGGGGAATAGGGGTGAAGTGTTAACGTGTGCAAAGTGTACTGCATTCCCTTGTAACTACAATAAGATAATCTTTATCTTGAAGTACATAGAGCAATAAGTGTTTGTACAAGAGTAGAGAAGGTCATGTATATAAAACATTTGACTATCACTTAAAGTCTACTGTATTCCCTTGTAACTACAATAACATTATGTTTATCTTGAAGTAGATAGAGCAATTAAGTGTTTGTACAAGAGTAGAGAAATTCATGTATATAAAACATTTGACTATCACTTAAGGTCTACTGTATTCTCTTGTAACTACAATAAGATAACGTTTATCTTGAAGTAGATAGAGCAATAAGTGTTTGTACAAGAGTAGAGAAAGTCATGTATATAAAACATTTGACTATCACTTAAAGTATACTGTATTCCCTTGTAACTACAATAAGACAATGTTTATCTTAAGCAGATAGAGGAATAATTGCTTTACAAGAGTAGAGAAAGTCGTTTGTGATAGATAACACTGTGATTATAGGCTCGTGATACAGATTGGTCGGGACACATGAGCTTTCAAAACCCATTGGTCCTGACCCGGTTCGAATGCGAACCCTCAAGCCAACTGAGAACCGGGATCGGTAGAGAAGGTAATGTTTTCAGAGCTGCTTGAATATCCAGCAATAAACGATAACAATCTGTCATATAAAGGTACAATATCAGATGTTTTGTGTGAAATCTAAGAATGAACAAAACATCAGACGATCGGTGCAATTTAGAACAAGTTTTATGGAATTGTGCATGAAGCGCAGTGCATCGATCTTCAACTGTTATTTGTTTCTAATCGTACAGCGAAACCTGAAAATAAAATACTAAAACCCATAAGAATTCATGACTGTTTGGCTATCTTAATGCAAATGTGTTTGGTGCTCTGCTTTTACCGTGTGCACGTGCGCGACAAACCAAATGTTCCTTCATAATACACAGGACAATAAAGATGAAACAAAAGAACCTCGTGAACTTAAAAACAATGGATGAGACGGAGATACAGTCATGCTATTTTGTAGAGGAGAGGTGGGTACTATAGAATGGTGGGTAAATATGGAACACTGAGATTTGGGCTGGACGAGGTGCGTTCAGGTCATAACACATACGCGGTCTCCTTGTGAATGCGTTATAGAGTTGGCAGCACTGTCCAGTGTATGGAACTCTAGTGGCAGCGACGAGAGCTAGGTCTGTTTTGATACTTAAACTGGCGACGTTTTCATTGCAAAATCAGCGTGTAATCCTTCGTTTTCTCCAATTTTCGTGGTGCGACTCCTGTTGAAATCTATCGTCAGTTGAGTGAGGCATGTGATGGTGTTACCATGGATGTGTCTAATGTATGATCCTGGGTGTGACAGTTCAATGAGGGCAGAACATCGTGTGACAAAAAACCATTACAGTTAAGTGAGACATGTGGTGATGGTACCATGGATGTGTGTAATGTACGTTCTTGGGTGTGACAGTTCAATGAAGACAGAACATCGTGTGACAACAAACCAAGACAGTTAAGTGAGGCATGTGATGATGGTACCATGGATGAGTGTAATGTACGTTCCTGGGTGTGACAGTTCAATGAAGACAGAACATCGTGTGACAACAAACCAAGACAGTTAAGTGAGGCATGTGGTGATGGTACCATGGATGAGTGTAATGTACGTTCCTGGGTGTGACAGTTCAATGAAGACAGAACATCGTGTGACAACAAACCAAGACAGTTAAGTGAGGCATGTGGTGTTAGTACCATGGATGTGTCTAATGTACGTTCCTGGGTGTGACAGTTCAATGAAGACAGAACATCGTGTGACAACAAACCAAGACAGTTAAGTGAGGCATGTGGTGATGGTACCATGGATGTGTGTAATGTACGTTCCTGGGTGTGACAGTTCAATGAAGACAGAACATCGTGTGACAACAAACCAAGACAGTTAAGTGAGACATGTGGTGATGGTACCATGGATGTGTGTAATGTACGTTCCTGGGTGCGACAGTTCAATGAAGACACAACATCGTGTGACAACAAACCAAGACAGTTAAGTGAGGCATGTGGTGTTGGTACCATGGATGAGTGTAATGTACGTTCCTGGGTGTGACAGTTCAATGAAGACAGAACATCGTGTGACAACAAACCAAGACAGTTAAGTGAGGCATGTGGTGATGGTACCATGGATGTGTGTAATGTACGTTCTTGGGTGTGACAGTTCAATGAAGACAGAACATCGTGTGACAACAAACCAAGACAGTTAAGTGAGGCATGTGGTGATGGTACCATTGATGTGTCTAATGTACGTTCCTGGGTGCGACAGTTCAATGAAGACAGAACATCGTGTGACAACAAACCAAGACAGTTAAGTGAGGCATGTGGTGATGGTACCATGGATGAGTGTAATGTACGTTCCTGGGTGTGACAATTCAATGAAGACAGAACATCGTGTGACAACAAACCAAGACAGTTAAGTGAGGCATGTGGTGTTAGTACCATGGATGTGTCTAATGTACGTTCCTGGGTGTGACAGTTCAATGAAGACAGAACATCGTGTGACAACAAACCAAGACAGTTAAGTGAGGCATGTGGTGATGGTACCATGGATGTGTCTAATGTACGTTCCTGGGTACGACAGTTCAAAGAAGGCAGAACATCGTGTGACAATAAACCAAGACAGTTAAGTGATGCATGTGGTGATGGTACCATGGATGTGTCCAATGTACGTTCCTGGGTACGACAGTTTAAAGAAGGCAGAACATCGTGTGACAATAAACCAAGACAGTTGAGTGAGGTATGTAGTGATAGTACCATGGATGTATCTAATGTGCGATCCTGGGTGTGACAGTTCAATGAAGGCAGAACATCGTGTGACAACAAACCAAGACATTTAATTGAGGCATGTGGTGATGGTACCATGGATGTGTCTAATGTGCGTTACTGGGTGTGACAGTTCAATGAAGGCAGAACTTCGTGTGACAAACAAACCATGACAGTTGAGTGAGGCATGTAGTGATGGACCCTGGATGTGTGTAATGTACGTTCCTGGGTGTGACAGTTCAATGAAGACAGAACATCGTGTGACAACAAACCAAGACAGTTAAGTGAGGCATGTGGTGATGGTACCATGGATGAGTGTAATGTACGTTCCTGGGTGTGACAGTTCAATGAAGACAGAACATCGTGTGACAACAAACCAAGACAGTTAAGTGAGGCATGTGGTGTTAGTACCATGGATGTGTCTAATGTACGTTCCTGGGTGTGACAGTTCAATGAAGACAGAACATCGTGTGACAACAAACCAAGACAGTTAAGTGAGGCATGTGGTGATGGTACCATGGATGTGTGTAATGTACGTTCCTGGGTGTGACAGTTCAAAGAAGACAGAACATCGTATGACAACAAACCAAGACAGTTAAGTGAGACATGTGGTGATGGTACCATGGATGTGTGTAATGTACGTTCCTGGGTGCGACAGTTCAATGAAGACACAACATCGTGTGACAACAAACCAAGACAGTTAAGTGAGGCATGTGGTGTTGGTACCATGGATGAGTGTAATGTACGTTCCTGGGTGTGACAGTTCAATGAAGACAGAACATCGTGTGACAACAAACCAAGACAGTTAAGTGAGGCATGTGGTGATGGTACCATGGATGTGTGTAATGTACGTTCTTGGGTGTGACAGTTCAATGAAGACAGAACATCGTGTGACAACAAACCAAGACAGTTAAGTGAGGCATGTGGTGATGGTACCATTGATGTGTCTAATGTACGTTCCTGGGTGCGACAGTTCAATGAAGACAGAACATTGTGTGACAACAAACCAAGACAGTTAAGTGAGGCATGTGGTGATGGTACCATGGATGAGTGTAATGTACGTTCCTGGGTGTGACAATTCAATGAAGACAGAACATCGTGTGACAACAAACCAAGACAGTTAAGTGAGGCATGTGGTGTTAGTACCATGGATGTGTCTAATGTACGTTCCTGGGTGTGACAGTTCAATGAAGACAGAACATCGTGTGACAACAAACCAAGACAGTTAAGTGAGGCATGTGGTGATGGTACCATGGATGTGTGTAATGTACGTTCCTGGGTGTGACAGTTCAATGAAGACAGAACAGCGTGTGACAAACAAACCATGACAGTTGAGTGAGGCATGTAGTGATGGTATCATGGATGTGTGTAATGTACGTTCCTTGGTGCGACAGTTCAATGAAGGCAGAACATCGTGTGATAACAAACCAAGACAGTTAAGTGAGGCATGTGGTGATGGTACCATGGATGTGTGTAATGTACGTTCCTGGGTGCGACAGTTCAATGAAGACAGAACATCGTGTGACAACAAACCAAGACAGTTGAGTGAGACATGTGGTGATGGTACCATGGATGTGTGTAATGTACGTTCCTGGGTACGACAGTTCAATGAAGACAGAACATCGTGTGACAAACAAACCATGACAGTTGAGTGAGGCATGTAGTGATGGACCCTGGATGTGTGTAATGTACGTTCCTGGGTGTGACAGTTCAATGAAGACAGAACATCGTGTGACAACAAACCAAGACAGTTAAGTGAGGCATGTGGTGATGGTACCATGGATGTGTGTAATGTACGTTCCTGGGTGCGACAGTTCAATGAAGACAGAACATCGTGTGACAACAAACCAAGACAGTTAAGTGAGGCATGTGGTGATGGTAACTTGGATGTGTGTAATGTACGTTCCTGGGTGTGACAGTTCAATGAAGACAGAACATCGTGTGACAACAAACCAAGACAGTTAAGTGAGGCATGTGGTGATGGTACCATGGATGTGTGTAATGTACGTTCTTGGGTGTGACAGTTCAATGAAGACAGAACATCGTGTGACAACAAACCAAGACAGTTAAGTGAGGCATGTGGTGATGGTACCATGGATGTGTGTAATGTACGTTCCTGGGTGTGACAGTTCAATGAAGACAGAACATCGTGTGACAACAAACTAAGCCAGTTAAGTCAGGCATGTGGTGATGGTACCATGGACGTGTGTAATGTACGTTCCTGGGTGTGACAGTTCAATGAAGACAGAACATCGTGTGACAACAAACCAAGACAGTTAAGTGAGGCATGTGGTGATGGTACCATGGATGTGTGTAATGTACGTTCTTGGGTGTGACAGTTCAATGAAGACAGAACATCGTGTGACAACAAACCAAGACAGTTAAGTGAGGCATGTGGTGATGGTACCATTGATGTGTGTAATGTACGTTCCTGGGTGCGACAGTTCAATGAAGACAGAACATCGTGTGACAAACAAACCAAGACAGTTGAGTGAGGCATGTGGTGATGATACCATGGATGTGTGTAATGTACGTTCCTGGGTGTGACAGTTCAATGAAGACAGAACATCGTGTGACAACAAACCAAGACTGTTGAATGAGCCATGTGGTGATGGTACCATGGATGTGTCTAATGTGCTTTCCTGGGTGCGACAGTTCACTTAAGGCAGAACATCGTGTTACAACAAACAAAGACAGTTAAGTAGGGCATGAGGTGATGGTAGCATGGATGTGTCTAATGTGCTTTCCTGGGTGCGACAGCTCAATGAAGGCAGAACATCGTGTGACAACAAACCAAGACAGTTAAGCGAGGCATGTGGTGATGGTACCATGGATGTGTCTAATGTGCTTTCCTGGGTGCGACAGTTCAATGAAGGCAGAACATCGTGTGACAACAAACTAAGACAGTTAAGTGAGGCATGTGGTGTTGGTACCATGGATGTGTCTAATATCGTTCCTGGGTGTGACAGTTCAATGAAGACAGAACATCGTGTGACAGCAAACCAAGACAGTTAAGTGAGGCATGTGGTGATGGTACCATGGATGTGTGTAATGTACGTTCCTGGGTGTGACAGTTCAATGAAGACAGAACATCGTGTGACAACAAACAAAGACAGTTAAGTAGGGCATGCGGTGATGGTAGCATGGATGTGTCTAATGTGCTTTCCTGGGTGCGACAGTTCAATGAAGGCAGAACTTCGTGTGACAACAAACCATGACAGTTGAGTGAGGCATGTAGTGATGGTATCATGGATGTGTGTAATGTACGTTCCTTGGTGCGACAGTTCAATGAAGGCAGAACATCGTGTGATAACAAACCAAGACAGTTAAGTGAGGCATGTGGTGATGGTACCATGGATGTGTGTAATGTACGTTCCAGGGTGCGACAGTTCAATGAAGACAGAACATCGTGTGACAACAAACCAAGACAGTTGAGTGAGACATGTGGTGATGGTACCATGGATGTGTGTAATGTACGTTCCTGGGTACGACAGTTCAATGAAGACAGAACATCGTGTAACAAACAAACCATGACAGTTGAGTGAGGCATGTAGTGATGGACCCTGGATGTGTGTAATGTACGTTCCTGGGTGTGACAGTTCAATGAAGACAGAACATCGTGTGACAACAAACCAAGACAGTTAAGTGAGGTATGTGGTGTGGTACCATGGATGTGTCTTATGTACGTTCCTGCGTGTGACAGTTCAATGAAGACAGAACATCGTGTGACAACAAACCAAGACAGTTAAGTGAGGAATGTGGTGATGGTACCATGAATGTGTGTAATGTACGTTCCTGGGTGTGACAGTTCAATGAAGACAGAACATTGTGTGACAACAAACCAAGACAGTTAAGTGAGGCATGTGGTGATGGTACCATGGATGTGTGTAATGTACGTTTCTGGGTGTGACAGTTCAATGAAGACAGAACGTCGTGTGACAACAAACCAAGACAGTTAAGTGAGGCATGTGGTGATGGTACCATGGATGTGTGTAATGTACGTTCTTGGGTGTGACAGTTCAATGAAGACAGAACATCGTGTGACAACAAAACAAGACAGTTAAGTGAGGCATGTGGTGATGGTACCATGGATGTGTGTAATGTACGTTCCTGGGTGCGACAGTTCAACGAAGACAGAACATCGTGTGACAAACAAACCAAGACAGTTGAGTGAGGCATGTGGTAATGTACCATGGATGTCTGTAATGTACGTTCCTGGGTGTGATATTTAAATGAAGGCAGAACATCGTGTGACAAACAAACCAAGACAGTTGAGTGAGGTATGTCGTTGTGGTACCATGGATGTATCTAATGTACGTTCCTGGGTACGACAGTTCAATGAAGGCAGAACATCATGTGACAGCAAACGAAGACAGTTGCAGATATGGGCTTTGAATTTGGCATTTCCTTGGGATTTGTGCACACATTCCTGCATTAAGATCTGAAAATGCTCAATCGACCATCCTCCAAGACAACGTTCTCCTTTCGCTGGATCATGTCGTCAGAACGGCTGGTGCGAGGCAGTGCCTGTCTTGACTTGTCACACGATGTTCTGCCTTTATTGAACTGTCGCACTCAGAAGCACACATTAGAAACATCTATGGTTCCATCACCACATGCCTCAATTAAATGTCTTGGTTTGTTGTCACACGAAGTTCTGCCTTCATTGAACTGTCACACCCAGTAACGCACATTAGACACATCCATGGTACCATCACCACATGCCTCAATTAAATGTCTTGGTTTGTTGTCACACGATGTTCTGCCTTCATTGAACTGTCACACCCAGGATCGCACATTAGATACATCCATGGTACTATCACTACATACCTCACTCAACTGTCTTGGTTTATTGTCACACGATGTTCTGCCTTCTTTAAACTGTCGTACCCAGGAACGTACATTGGACACATCCATGGTACCATCACCACATGCATCACTTAACTGTCTTGGTTTATTGTCACACGATGTTCTGCCTTCTTTGAACTGTCGTACCCAGGAACGTACATTAGACACATCCATGGTACCATCACCACATGCCTCACTTAACTGTCTTGGTTTGTTGTCACACGATGTTCTGTCTTCATTGAACTGTTGCACCCAGGAACGCACATTAGACACATTCATGGTATCATCGCCACATACCTCACTTAACTGTCTTGGTTTGTTGTCACACGATGTTCTGTCTTCATTGAACTGTCGCACCCAGGAACGCACATTAGACACATACATGATACCATCACCTCATGCCTCACTCAACTGTCTTGGTTTGTTGTCACACGATGTTCTGCCTTCTTTGAACTGTCGTACCCAGGAACGTACATTAGACACATCCATGGTACCATCACCACATGCCTCACTTAACTGTCTTGGTTTGTTGTCACACGATGTTCTGTCTTCTTTGAACTGTCGTACCCAGGAACGTACATTAGACACATCCATGGTACCATCACCACATGCCTCACTTAACTGTCTTGGTTTGTTGTCACACGATGTTCTGTCTTCATTGAACTGTTGCACCCAGGAACGCACATTAGACACATTCATGGTATCATCGCCACATACCTCACTTAACTGTCTTGGTTTGTTGTCACACGATGTTCTGTCTTCATTGATCTGTCGCACCCAGGAACGCACACTAGGCACATCCATGCTGCCATCACCACATGCATCACTCAACAATCGATGAATTTCATTAGGTGTCGCACCAAGAAAATGGAGAAAACGAATGATTACACGTTGTTCTTGCAATGAAAACGTCGCCGTTTTAAGTATCAAAAACAGTCCTAACTTTTGTAGCTACCACTACATTTCTATGCACAGTATAGTGCTGCCATCTCTGTCACACATTCAGAAATGATCCAATTGTATTCACTTGTCAAAGCAATGAAGTAGTCATGAAAATCTCCCATGATGCACTGATGTGACATTTGACAGTTTTTTGTCATTTCACTCGCTACAGAATAAAGAGGTAAACAAACATCTTCCCAAAAACCGCCAAGCGACCATGCTAAGCACTAAAACAACACGGTTCAGGAAGGTCTGTTACGGTAATCAAACCACGACCGGCCTGAAGGTATGAGTGAGTCATCCCTCTCGGAGAGTGATATCTTCAATACAACAGCCGTGATTCATGTTTGGCATTTAACTACCTTGTTGGAATAATAATGACATTGTAGCCTTTCTGGGCAGGTTAACACATGCCATGCTCACCACCGTGCGTGGGATGTAATCACCGATGTAAATACGAGCTCGATACGCAATCCCGAGGTTAACTTGCGCGTTATTTGATATTAATTTTGCTCCAACAGCTTCCATTCATCCCATTAACGCGACTGGTGTCTTAAACGATTTCAATACATAAATCTGGGTTAATTACTGCTCAAATTAAACTGAAATTTGAAAAAACATTTCAGTAATTCATTGTAGTTAAAGTAAGGCTTCATTTACATATACTATATGTACTGTAATAGCTATGACCAAAGAGAATAAAGTACTGTGTCACTCCGCGTCCACCTGCGTTCGAAATGGCAGTACTGTTACCGCTTCCTTTAGTGTATTTATAATATACGATGGCTGTTTAATAAGGAATGATCACAATCTTATTGATAACGTACCTTTACTCTTCCTCATAATTTTGATGATTCTTCACAAACTAGTCTTCCCTGAATGCAATGCAGCTGTCCCAGCGTTTCTGCCAGTCTTCAAAGACATGCTGGAAACCATATTTTGAGATATCCTTCAAAATCGCCTCCGCAGCCTTCACCACTGCTTCTGATGATGGATAATGTCTCCCACGAAGGCGTTTCTTCAAGTTGGGGAATAGAAAATAGTCATATAGGGCTAAATGCGGACTATAGTGAGGGTGAGCGGTGTAATTCACCTTGATTTTTGCAAGATATTCAGCAACAACATTGGCAATATGCAGCCACGCATTATTGTGCATCAGCATCCAGACTGCTTCACGGAAATGTGGTCTTTTGCGTCTGATATAGACTTGAAATGTTTTTAGGACATCCCTGTAGTATTGTCCAGTTACTGATGTGTGTGCAGGTACAACCTGCTGATAAATCATTCCATAAATATCAAAGAATGAGATAACCATAACTTTCCCAGCAGAAGCAACCACTTTTGCTTTTATTGGGGGGTTTGGTGATTAAGAAGATTTCCACACTGAGCTTTGCTGTTCGCTCTCTGGATCAAAGTTATGTAGCCAAGTTTCATCAGCAGTGATTACCTTTGAAAGAAACTCCGGATCTTCCTTTAACATGAACTTTAACTGCCTGCAGACCTGCATGCGAATGTCCTTTTTTTTTCGGGAGTAAACAGTCTTGGAACCCATCGCGCACAAACATGTCTGATGTGTGATGTTTCTGTCACCAACGTGTGGCTGGCACCCAATGAAATGTTCAGTGCTTCAGAAAGTGAGCTTAAGGTAATTCTTTAATCCTCTCTCACAATGGCAGCAGCAGTGTTGATGTTCACTTCCGTAAGAGCAGTAACTGGAGCACCGGTCCACCTTCCTTTGAAATTGATTGTCTCTCCTCTTTAAACATTTAAACCACCTTCGAACTGTGCTGTAGGAAGAACAGACTATGCATAGGCCTCCTGTAACATTTTATAGGCCTCAACTGAAGATTTGTTGAGACGAAAGCTGAATTACAAAGTCGCATATTGTTCCTCTCGTGTTACCTCCATTGCAGCGGTAGGCGATACTGAATATGTCTGAACTTGCCCTGCTCTCATAGGCGGGAACTAGAAGTAAAACCAATGACACTACTACGGCGTGTTTGTTACACATTAAGCTACTGAATATTCGTTGCTGTTTACGTTTAATTCTGTCAGCAACTCGCTTCAGATGGCCCATTCATTAGGCAACCTAACTAGCTTGTGTATTTTCAAGCCAGAGACGAATATATCACAGTTTACCACTGGAGCAGCTAAAAGTACATTCGTTAAAATCGAGTAATCGGAGACGCGTCAAACGTGGCGCGGGCAATTCCCACTTTCAACTGTTATAGTGTAAGTAGGCTTTGGTTTATGCACGTAGTAAATTATTGTTTGTTTTTGTTTTCTCATTTTTCCGCCTTTAATTCCAATGGTCATATCGGCGGCCGTTCTCCTTTGGAACATATCGAAGTGTTTAACTCGTATTCGTTGCGTTTTAATTATTAGATCACGCACACATTTGCTTTCTCATACTTACAGACTCTGGGGAAGTTGGGGAATCATCTTGTTGAGAGAGACATTCCCACCCGCAGACGGGTATCGAACCCGAAAACCCTCGCACGGCAGGCAGGTGCTCTACCAGCTGAGCTACGAGGCCAGTGCCCGCTTGGTAGTATAGATGGTGGCATGTCTGTCTCACGTTCAAAAGGTCCCGAGTTCGAATCTCGGTCAGGGTGAGCTACCTGCATAAGCTTTTTCCGGGGTTTTCCCTTATCCTTCAAGACGAATGTTGGTTATCTCTAAGCTCCATGGACCCTGGACTCATTTGAGCATCATTTCACCCAATTCATTCACTGTCTGATGTGACTTAACGTTGGACGTTAAGTACAAAAAAAAAAAAAAAAAAAAAAAAGAAGAAAAGAAATACGGGGCCAGTTATTTTTCTATTTGTTTCCCATATCAAACACAAAGTATTGTGCGATATGCATAACCTGAACCAGTTCAATAGGCCATAACTTTTGAAACAATAATAGGACACACGTACAACTTTGGGAGAATATAATACACAATTGGGAGATTACATTACACTATTTACATCTCAGAGAAAATGTTGGAAGTGTCCTCCACCAGCATCTATACATGTTTGTATTCGTCTCACCATATTCTCTGAAGTTTTACGGAGAGTATCCTCGCCAATGTTACTTATTTCGTTTCGAATGAATTCCTTGAGAACATCAATTGTCCGTGGCCTATTCTTGTACACTCTATTTTTAGATACCCCACAAAAAATCTGGGCAGGTTAGGTCAGCGGATCTGGGGTGCCACAGACCTTTTGAGATTATTCGATTATCAAAGAAACTGGTTACAATTTCCATGGTGTCATTAGATGTATGGCACGTTGCGCCATCTTGCTGGAAATAAGCTTCTCTCAATTCGATATCATCTCCGTAATTTAAGAGGGCAGCGCATATTTAATTCGTACCAATTTATGCATTTATTTTACATTTTCAACAAACATTCGTACATTTATTTCACATTTTATATCTTTGTTCGTGTAGCACTTTCTAAATCCACAAAAGGTCGTCGTAAAATGAGAATGTAGCAATCAACAATGGGTGCTTCCTGATATAAACATATGCCGCTCATTAAATTAAAGTTCAACAATCAAGTTTCGGTGCGGCCATGGTATAAAAAGTTTGATTGTTTTGTTTTATTATTACAAACGACAGGTTCTCCAAGAACTAATAAATGTCATTTTTAGTTAAGGTTTAAACTTGTGCTAGTCGTAATTTCTGAATTGAGAGCAGTAGAAATATAGTTTATTTAAATGAATATTATAAAGGTTTTGCTGCATATTTGCCAGATTTTAGTGCATTAATGAATGTATATATCCATACTTTATACTGCGCATAAATCCTTGCTATAGTGTGAATTATCTCTCTTTATACCGTTGTTGCAGCTTGTGCCACTCGATCCCCGGACTTCTAGAACACAGCTCCAGAGCCACGGCTGTGATAACTGGAAACTAAAGAGGTTAGCATGAGCTACGATAATTCTGATGGGTTAGGAAGCAAGCTGTTCCTAATTATAAGCACACAAAGAAGAACTATAACGGTATTCACTCCGAACAGAAGTTGTTCCCAGGTGACTTAATTAAGGCTGCACTGTAAACCTAGACGCCCCGTCTTGTTGCTTTTGTCACTTGTGGAATGTTTGTTCTCATGCTTTGGTATCCAAGCAACGCATTTCCATTATCGTGAATATTGCAAACACGATCTTACGTAACAGATTAAAGAACTTACTGTTGAAGTAACGTAAAGCACTATACAGGGTGTTTCGTGAGTACGAAATGAGCAATAAAGACTAAACGAACGAGTCGCTAGGTGACGATCCAGGTATTTGAGAAAACTCGAAGTTTTTGAGAACTTACAACCTAAACCTAAAATATATCGGGAGTAATTAACTCCAAAGAAAAATTAATTTGACATAATTCTCTGCTTTAATAACTAATTTTTCGTGCAGGAATACCACGCATATCTCTTACGATTTACCACTTATTAACTAGCTATTCAAAATAAAGAGGATTTCAGAAACTATTGCAAGAAATTACAAGAAATACCTTTCATTTTTCGTGCAAATATTACAACATGTGTTTTATATAACTATTCCTTATATTCATAGAAGCAGTTCAAAATTTCTTTTTTATTTAGCAAATTCAAAATCTGCACTGGCTGTCAAAAGTTAGCTCTGTAACGTGTTGGTAGCGAGTCTCCAACACATTCAAAATATCCCGAGTTCGCATCTCGGTCAAGGGGGATAAGATCTTTATACCGGGTTTTTCTTATCCTGAAAGAGGAATGTCTGGTAACTCTAAGCTTTATGTATCCTGTACTCATTAGAACATAATTTACTTCATCGTCCGATATTACTTAACGCTGGCGGTTTTCCCTTATCCTGAAAGATGAATGTCTGGTAACTCTAAGCTCTATGTACCCTGTACTTATTTGAACATCATTTCATTCATGCTCCGATATGACTTAACGTTGGAGGTTTTCCCTTATCCTGAAAGATGAATGTCTGGTAACTCTAAGCTCTATGTACCCTGTACTCATTTGAACATCATTTCATTCATCGTCCCATATGACTTAACGTTGGAGGTTTTCCCTTATCCTGGAAGATGAATGTCTGGTAACTCTAAGCTCTATGTACCCTGTACTCATTTGAACATCATTTCATTCATCGTCCCATATGACTTAACGTTGGAGGTTTTCCCTTATCCTGGAAGATGAATGTCTGGTAACTCTAAGCTCTATATACCCTGTACTCATTTGAACATCATTTCATTCATCGTCCCATATGACTTAACGTTGGAGGTTTTCTCTTATCCTGAAAGATGAATGTCTGGTAACTCTAAGCTCTATGTACCTTGTACTCATTTGAACATCATTACATTCATCGTCCGATATGACTTAACTTTGGAGGTTTTCTCTTATCCTGAAAGATGAATGTCTGGTAACTCTAAGCTCTATGTACCCTGTACTTATTTGAACATCATTTCATTCATCGTCCGATATGACTTAACTTTGGAGGTTTTCTCTTATCCTGAAAGATGAATGTCTGGTAACTCTAAGCTCTATGTACCCTGTACTCATTTGAACATCATTTCATTCATCGTCCGATATGACTTAACGTTGGAAGTTTTCGCTTATCCTGAAAGATGAATGTCAGGTAACTCTAAGCTCTATGTACCCTGTACTCATTTGAACATCATTTCATTCGTCGTCCGATATAACTTAACGTTGGAGGTTTTCCCTTATCCTGAAAGATAAATGTCTGGTAACTCTAAGCTCTATGTACCCTGTACTCATTTGAAAATAATTTCATTCATCATCCAATATGACTTAACGTTGGAGGTTTTCCCTTATCCTGGAAAATGAATGTCTGGTAACTCTAAGCTCTATGTACCCTGTACTCATTTGAACATCATTTCATTCATCGTCCGATATGACTTAACGTTGGAGGTTTTCCCTTATCCAGAAAGATGCATGTCTGGTAACTCTAAGCTCTATGTACCCTGTACTCATTTGAACATATTGCATTCATTGTCTGATATGACTTAACGTTGGAGGTTTTCTCTTATCCTGAAAGATGAATGTCTGGTAACTCTAAGCTCTATGTACCCTGTACTCATTTGAACATATTGCATTCATTGTCTGATATGACTTAACGTTGGAGGTTTTCTTTTATCCTGAAAGATGAATGTTTGGTAACTAAACTCTATGTACCCTGTACTCATTTAAACGTCATTTAATTCATCGTCCGATATGACTTAATGTTGGAGGATTTAAAGTTATAAAGCAAATCACTAGCTAACATTACTTTGTGTAGAGTTTTACTTAACAATAGTCAAATGCGATGTCGACTGTTTTCATTGCATTAGCACAGACTTCCTGAATTTCAGAAAATATTTTTCCGTTACTCTTTTTTTATTTGTAGCAGTCATTTATCGCTAGTAGCTAATCACATTATCTTGTAGCATGCGCCGACTAACAAGAAATCTTGCCGTGCCGGCTCATAACACAGGGTTTATGAACCCTGCAGTGAGTAAGGCATCTTATGTACTTGAGGCACGCAACCGAATCAACTGTCTTGTCCATCAGCAGAAATAGATTACGAGGAAATGTAGCTCCAAGTTAATGCATTGGGCGTTTCAACATTTTTGGGTTCAGAGGAAATTAAGGCACGTTTACAATTGCATGTACGTTTATAGGTCTTTATTTGTACGTAGTTCATTTAGCGAAGTTTATACACAGTAGAGGATTTGCTATATTCAGATCTTTACTGGTTTTATACCTCGTGGAAATTGTTCCTGAGGCTACAGAGGAACAGCGAGTAAATATGGCAATATCGTACCGACCCGTCAGTCGCAAGGAAATTTCTCACAAGTAATAAACTTTATTAATTTGATGATGTATTTTATCCCATAGAGAAATTCTGTTCGATATTAGGCTGGAAAGCAGATTTGGTGCTCCGAATCTAAAAGATTTCCTTGTCGCAAAAATAAATGTCCTATAGCTATCAAAGGTGATGCCTAGGTGAAGGTCGAGGAAGCGTTTTCGGGCGTAAAAGCTGTTAACATAGCTTTCTTCAAAGGAAGATTAAGGCTACTGGTTCCATGAAGAAGATTTACTGTACGTAAAAGAACTTCAAGACGACAAAGGTCTCTCTGGCTACGCAGATACAATTCATTCAAAGGGCATACAAAAGCAGGACTACCAGCCTCCAAAGATGCGACTCCAAAGTTTTCCAGAAAATACCTTAACCCAGATAGTTCAAGAATCTACCTGCTATTTTTTAGGGTCATATCGTGTTGGTGATATTTCTATTCCACCATGAATATGAGGTTTCCCGCTAGATGGATAGGAAGAGGTGGACCAATTTCATGGCCTCCACGCGCGTCTGACTTAAGCTCACTGGATTTTTATTTATGGGGTTTTTGAAACCTCTTTTCTATACAACTATAACTGCAGAAACAGGGCTCCTTTTAGTCGTATTGCCGAAGACTGCCAGAGGGTAACATTTTTTTCAGGCCTAATTAAATGCAATAGGGAGTGCACGCAACAGTGAGTTGACGAAAGCATTGCATCTAATGCAGGCCATCTTAAACATGTGCTGCGAATTTCTGTTTTCTCGCCGTTCTGTCAGTAGTGTTTTGTTTGGAGTCAGCTGTAGAACAAGTGTTCTGAGAACAAAGTAAAAATTTTCTGGTTATATGTTCATATAATTTTTATGCCCTAACCGCAAGATGTTTTTCTCAAATTTTTGATATAAATTGTTGTTGCATCCTGTATAAGTCGAGTGGACGGTGAGGTGCAATTTACGTCCTCCAACGTTAAGTCATATCGGCACGGAGAGTTGGGCAAATATAACAATGCCACAATGGAAAATGTGTTGAATATCAACAGTACAACATTACTGATTTAATGCCCGATAACCAGTATTGAAGAGCTGGAAGCCGGAAGTGTTTGAAGCTTTTATCTTACCCTAATACTTTTTGATCATGTTTTCAGGTTTCTACGGGGGTCAACTGATAAGTCTCGGGTCTCACATAGAGATGGCTCTACTTGGCAATTTTGACGGATAGCATCATATCGTTTAGTTCTAGATAGCTTGTATCCACAGTTACAGGTCGCTACCTTGTTTAGTTTTTTGAATGACTAGTGTAGAGTTTTCACGAAAATGACGGATTTAGACAAACCAGCAGTGATTAAATACTTCCATTTGACAAACTTAACGCCTAAGGAAATCAAGGAGGAAATGGACAGTACACTGAAAGACTCTGTCCCTTCATAAACAAAGATTAAAAGGTTGGTTGTAGCGTTGAACCTGGAATGTACAAGTACAAGTGATGAGCCTCGCTCTGGACGTCCTGTGGAAGTCACGACTCCAGAGATCATTGAAAGACTCTGTCCCTTCATATACAATAATTAAAAGGTGGGTTGTAGAGTTTAAAATGGGACGTACGAGTACTAGTGATGAGCCTCGCTCTGGACGTTCTGTGGAAGTCACAACTACACAGATCATTGAAAGACTCTGTCCCTTCATACACAATAATTAAAAGGTGGGTTGTAGAGTTTAAAATGGGACGTACGAGTACTAGTGATGAGCCTCGCTCTGGACGTTCTGTGGAAGTCACAACTACACAGATCATTGAAAGACTCTGTCCCTTCATATACAATGATTAAAAGGTTGGTTGTAGAGTTTAAAATGGGACGTACGAGTACTAGTCATGAGCCTCGCTCTGGACGTCCTGTAGAAGTCAAAACTACACAGATCATTGAAAGACTCTGTCCCTTCATATACAATGATTAAAAGGTTGGTTGTAGAGTTTAAAATGGGACGTACTAGCACTAGTGATGAGCCTCGCTCTGGACGTCCTGTAGAAGTCACAAATACAGAGATAATTGAAAGACTCTTTCCCTTCGTATACAATTATTAAAATGTTAGTTGTAGAGTTTAAAATGGGACGTACGAGTACTAGTGATGAGCCTCGCTCTGGACGTCCTGTGGAAGTCACAACTACAGAGATCATTGAAAGACTCTGTCCCTTCATATACAATAATTAAAAGGTTGGTTGTAGAGTTTAAAATGGGACGTACGAGCACTAGTGATGAGCCTCGCTCTGGACGTCTTGTGGAAGTCACAACTACAGAGATCATTGAAAGACTCTGTCCCTTCATATACAATAATTAAAAGGTTGGTTGTAGAGTTTAAAATGGGACGTACGAGCACTAGTGATGATCCTCGCTCTGGACGTCCTGTGTAAGTCACAACTACAGAGATCATTGAAAGACTCTGTCCCTTCATATACAATGATTAAAAGGTTGGTTGTAGAGTTTAAAATGGGACGTACGAGCACTAGTGATGATCCTCGCTCTGGACGTCCTGTGTAAGTCACAACTACAGAGATCATTGAAAGACTCTGTCCCTTCATATACAATAATTAAAAGGTTGGTTGTAGAGTTTAAAATGGGACGTACGAGCACTAGTGATGGGCCTCGCTCTGGACGTCCTGTGGAAGTCACAACTACAGAGATCATTGAAAGACCCTGTCCCTTCATATACAATGATTAAAAGGTTGGTTGTAGAGTTTAAAATGGGACGTACGAGTACTAGTGATGGGCCTCGCTCTGGACGTCCTGTGCAAGTCACAACTACAGAGATCATTGAAAGACCCTGTCCCTTCATATACAATGATTAAAAGGTTGGTTGTAGAGTTTAAAATGGGACGTACGAGCACTAGTGATGAGCCTCGCTCTGGACGTGCTGTGGAAGTCACAACTCCAGAGATCATTGAAAGACTCTGTCTCTTCATATACAGTGATTAAAAAGTGGGTTGTAGAGTTTAAAATGGGACGTACGAGTACTAGTGATGAGCCTCACTCTGGACGTCCTGTGGAAGAACTCCAGAGATCATTGAAAGACTCTGTCCCTTCATATACAATAGTTAAAAGGTGGGTTGTAGAGTTTAAAATGCGACGTACGAGTACTAGTGATGAGCCTCGCTCTGTACGTCCTGTGGAAGTCACAACTACAGAGATCATTGAAAGACTCTGTCCCTTCATATACAATGATTAAAAGGTGGGCTGTAGAGTTTAAAATGAGACGTACGAGTACTAGTGATGAGCCTCGCTCTGTACGTCCTGTGTAAGTCATCTTTTTACACTAGAAGACGGCAGATTAAAGTTGTTTGAGATAGCAGAGGCTGTAAACATATCAAAAGAACGTGCAGGTAATATTTTGTGATTTAACAAGTCTGTGCAAAATGGGTGCCGCGTTTATTGATGCCTGATCAAAAATTGCAAAGAAAAACTGTTTCTGTTAAGAATTTGGAGCACTATCGTAAAAATACCAGTGAATTTTGTACACATCTTACTGCCATGAATGAAATTTGGATACATCACTACACTCCAGAAAGTAAAACACAGTCCAAATAGTCAATTGCTCCAGGTGATCTATGTCCAAAAAGGACAAAGTCAATTTTGTTAGCTAACAAGGTTTCGCGGAGTTTTTTATGTGATGAACAGGAAATTATTTTTATGGGTTACTTGTAAAAAGGGTAAAAGTGTCACTAGTTACTATTACGCAAGCTTACTGCAGCTTTTGAGTGATGAGATGTAAAGAAAGTCACCTCATTTGGCAAAGAAAAGGATCTTGTTTCTGCACGACAATGCCCCGACGCATCTTTCAGTCCTTTCAATTGCAAAAATGTGCTTGAACATCCACCCTATTTGGCAGATCTAGCACCCAGTGACCTTCGCCAGTTCACGAACCTCAAAAAATATCTTGAGGGAGGAAGATTTCATAGCAATGAGGAGGTCATTGATGTGGTAAGCAGCACATTGAGGATTATGATACATCACACTGCAGATATGACTTATTTAAATTAGAACACATATATGATTAAAATTTATGAGACTTTCTGGAGACTATGTAAAATATAAAGAAAAAAAATAAAGGTTTGTTTTTCATTTTAAGGTCCTGGACTTATCAGCCGACCCTCGTATATGTTAGTAATATTAGAAAATAGTGCCTCAACTGTTTTAACCTATTGTAAATCAGTACTCAGTGAAATGCGCAAGAAAAACAAATGAAGGCAGTTTTTAGCCATTCTTTGTTTATTTAGGCCATTTTAATACATTTTATTCATAATTTAGAGTTCATACTCTAACACTCTTAACGTCCACGAACTCTAGGGCGTACTTGTTACATTTTATGATGCATAAAGTTTCGAAATATGAGCATTTGTTGCTGTAACATTCTCTTGCACGGAGCTAAATCCATCCGTTGTCCGAATCCCCTCCTGTTCTCATCGGCTTATTCCCGTCCCAGAAAGTTGTCCTTGTCTCCATATCCCGAGAATACAGAACAGTGACTGCTCTACTCGTATCCATGTCTACTCTAACTGTTCGTGTCCACATGGAGTTGTAAATTAGAAATCGCAGATTAAATATTTGACCAATATAATTGGTTTCCTAAAACCTCTGTTTATTTAAGTAGCATTTCAACACTGTGCAAACAATGGAATATTTGTGTAAACATCATGCGGCAGCCATAAATGACACATAGAATTTACAACGCTGAAAACAGTTGTGTTATTTATACTATAAATTCCATAAAACCTTTTTTATTAGAAAAAACATAAAAGCCGAAGTTCTCCTGGCGACAATATGTTCAAGATCTTTACCTTGATAGACAAAACATTATCAGTAGTCACATCACTGAACAAAAGACTGTTTTCAGTAAATTAAATGCCAGGTCAGGAGATGGCGTAAGCATGGAAAATTAATTAGGTCAAAGAAACGTGACTACTAATTCGATTATCAAGCTGTATAGATCTGTACTTCTGCAGTCAACTGATCTGCATTTTTAAGGCCGGTTTCTAAGAGGATCTGAACTGAAATCCAGCATCACGATTAAGCGTGCCTCTCTCGGAGAAAATGGCCAAATCCTCCGAGTAACTGTTGCATTTTGCCAAACTCGTCTTCTCCCGAGAGTTGGCTCTATGTCTCAAAATAGGATTATCCTCACGTAAACATATTGGAAGTGAGAAAGAGAGAGCCGGAGATACTTGACTGTATTTATAGAGGGTAGGCTGTCCGGCATTTATTTTCCGTTTACACAGTTTTCCGTCTTACAGAGGGTTGTGTTCGAATACAAAGAAATTACGAAATAGTCGTACAGATTTACAGTAAAGGAATAATACGAGGTCCGTCCAGAAAGTAAGTTCCGTTCGGTAATAAAATTTAATTGTGTACAGATACAGAAAAATTATTTATTACACAAAACTCTACATCTCTTAAACTACTTTTCCACATAACTGCCAAAATTTTGCACACATTTGTCATAGCGAGGCGCAAGTTGTTGTATCCCATCTTCATAGAAGTTTGCGCCTGTGTCTTCAACCAGTTGGAAACATTTTCTTTCAGCTCTTCGTCATTGTTGAAGTGTTCACCGTCAAGGAAAGATTTGAGTTGCAAAAACAAATGAAAGTCGCTAGGAGCGAGGTCAGGGCTGTACGGGAGTGGTCAAACACGTCCCAGTCAAAGCCCTGTAGGATGATTTCCGTCGCATTTGCAGTGCGTGGTCGTGCGTTGTCGTGAAGAAACACAACACCTTTTGACATCGCAAGTTTGCCGATAAATTTCAATTGGTTTCATTTTCCTAGCATTCAGAAAACGAATCACAGATCTGATTTCACAAGCGGCGGGATTTTCAATCAATACCGACATTGTAAACAAGCACAACAAAGCGTACGTGGCTGACAGCGATCTCACAATGGCACACGATTCTTCTCCTTGATACAGATCGTCTACCGTGCATGTGCGGAACTGCGATCGCAGCGCTGCAGCGGAGATAAATTGATACAGAACTTACTTTCTGGACGCCCCTTGTGTGTAGTGCGATCCATATAAATCTGAACCATTTCAATAGGCCATAACTTAAACCAGTAATAGGACAAACGTGCATCTTTGGAAGAATATAGTACACAAATGGGAGATTACATTACACTATTTACATCTCAGAGAAAATGTTGGAAGTGTCCTCCACTAACTTCTATACATCTCTGAAGTTTTACGGAGAGTATCCTCGCCAATGTTACTTATTTCGGTTCGAATGGATTCCTTGAGAACATCAATTGTCCGTGGCCTATTCTTATACACTCTATTTTTGAGATACTCCCACAAGAAAAAATCCGGTATGGTTAGGTCAGGGGATTTGAGGGGCAACAGACCTTTTGAGATTATTCGATTATCAAAGAAAATGGTTAAAGGTTCCATGGTGTCATTAGTTGTATGGCATGTTGCTCCACCTTGCTGGAATTAACCTTCTCTCAATTCGATATCATCTCCGTAAAACTTCAGCGAGTAAGCCCTGAGTACCAGACCCTCCATCTTCCAAGCGGAAGTTTATGCCATAGAAATCGGTGTCCATGACAATGTCAGAAGATACATTCGTGGTGTATCAAACAGTCAAGCTGCGTTAAAGACCTTCGGTGCTTGCACCATTGAGTCAAAGCCTGTAAATGACTGTGCAAGGATTTCAATTCAGCTGGCAAAACACAATAAAGTTACCATTGTGTGGGTACCAGGACATGAATGAAATTGCTGATCGCCTTGACAAAGAAGGTGCTAATACCCCTTTTATTGGCCCTCAAACTTTCTGTGGTGTACGAAGTGGCGAAATCAAAGATAAGATAAAGGCCTGGGAAACAAGAAAGTCAATCGCTATTGGCGAAATTTTCCAAAGCAGGATCATGCAGAGGAGTTCATTGAACGCTCTGCAAAGAGATTCAAGAGGATCCACGCTCTCAACAAACAGGAGTTAAGGGTAATAGCACTGGGCAGCAAAAAATAATTGTTGAATGTTTCGAGCACTTCATGAGTCAAGTCCTACTAATTTTGGGTTGAGAAAAACAAATACGACAATGAAACATTTTATTAGCTCTAGTTTCTATGATATACACAAGGTGGAAGTATTACATATTAACGTATTGATAGAAAAGGATACATTTTAATTACATACATGCTAACAACAATGAAAGTGCATTTGAGTTTTTTTACCTGATAAAACATGCTAAGGGTTCTAGATTGCTGGAAAAATACTTCGCAGATAGTCGTGTCTGAAGACAATCATGTGGTGGTCTATTGACTTCATCGACTTTTAGCTTCCCTCTTGTGATGGAGTTCCGCAGAGTTTCTATACAAAGACCAACAGCAATCCGCAAGCGTTACTTCATTCCAACGGCCCTGATGTCTTTGTTCCATAACAGAAATGTCCTGATGAAATCTCTCCCCATGTTCATCACTAACAGCTCCACAACTAGGAGGGAAAAATTCTATGTGGGTGTGGAGAAAATGGATCTTAAGGGACATGTTGTATCCAAGGTTACGGTATTTTGCAGGAGCACTATCACCAAATGCTTGTAGTTGTCATCTGTTTTTTGCCTAAACATCCATGAACAACACCCTTAAAGGCTTCCCAAGTTTCCTTTTCTTTCCCCTTAAAAATTTGGTCAACTGCAAGATCGTTTACAAGTTCTCTTATTTGTGATCCGACAAAAATTCTTTCCTTAACTTTTGCAGGCCGCGCCGTGGCTCAGTGGTTAGACCGCTTGGCTCTCACCAAGGCGGCCCAGTTTCGGTCCCAGGCGACCGCAAAGTGAGATTTGTGGAGGACAATACGGTGCTGGGGCGGGTTTTCTCCGGGACCTCCGGTTTCCCCCGCCATCTCATTCCACCGGTGCTCCATCTTCATCCCATGTATCATCAGTGTCACCGCCTGCGGTGCCGTATGTAGTAAAACCAGGCGTTAAACACTACACATTTCTTAACTTTTGCATCACGTAATTTCCAAAATTTATCTCTGATTATGTTTTGTTATTTAGCAGGTGTGCCAACTCCCAAAAAATTCTCCTAAATTTAAAATATTCACTCTAAATAATGAAATGTCAATATCTTCAATAGAAAAACTACTTTATCACTTTTGTGGTGATTTTTTAATTCAGCAGATGGAAATACATGTAAATTCACTATTTTAAAGCCCGAAACATTTTCATTGTTGTCCAGTGTGATTTTTTTTTATTTTGTAATCTACGTACTCCAACGTTGTCATATCGGACGATGAATGGAATAAATGAAATGATGCTCAAATGAGTCCGGAGTTCATGGAGCTTAGAGTTACCCTACGTTCGTCTTTCAGGATAAGGGAAAACCCCGGAAAAACCTTATCCAGGTAACTCACCCTGACCGAGATTCGAACTCGGGACCTCTTGAACGTGAGGCAGACATGGTACCACCACGCTACCAAGACGGGATGTTTGCCCAGTGTAACTGGCCTTCTAACTGGACACTGCCCTCTCAGGGATCATCTCTATAAGATGGGCAAGATTGGGACGAATATTTCTAGATTCTGTAAAGAAGAAAACGAAACGGCAAGACACATTCTTTGTGAGTGTGAAACCATTTCCTGGAAAAGATTAAGGCATCGGGAGTCGGGTTTTCTTACTCCAGGACAGATTGTCTTACTAGCACGTCAAAAACTTATAGGCTTTTTAATAGCCTTAATATATGCTGGGACTTGTAGAGTAGGGTAATGCACAATAGATCTATTAGGTCGCAGTGCTGAGAAGCCGCATTGGCTTTCACTACCCCTTTGAAATCATCATTATCAACAACAAGGTATTTAGCACAAAAGTGAATCGAGAATATATTGACACATTGCTTCACTCACACTGTTTATTCACAGGACATGTTTCAAGAGCTCTTGCTCCTATCATCAGCTGATACTCGACTAGTGCAAGTTGTAGTGGTTTCTTCTTTCTCCGTATTGTCAATAGATGGCGTGATGTACTTGTCAAAGGTGTCCGGTGGTGGAGTTTCAAAATTCATGACTCTATGACGATTTTTGTTAATGAAGATTTTTTCCCATACGGAAAGGTCTATGGGGTGACTAACGTATTGTATTAGAGATGTTTCCAAATTGATGTCATGTCTAGTATTCAAAAAATGAAAAGCCACTGCTGATTTTTCAGTTTCACCATTTTTAATGTTTCTCACATGTTCTTTAGTTCTGATGTTAATATTTCTTTTTGTTTTTCCTATATAAATTTTAGGGCAAGTTTCACATTTGATCTCATAGATTCCTGGTTTTTCTTTGGTAGTGATTGAATTTTTGGGAGGGCCTTTTAACAAATTACTGATATTAAACCTATTTTGAGGTGCAAGAGTTATGTTGTGTTTCGAGAAGATTTTTTGGAATTTGTTATAGGCTGATGGGTGGAAGGTGAATTTTTTAAAAAGTTTTTTCTCTTTTTCTCCTGTAGGTTCTAGGGTGGTTGTTTCTTTTATTTTCTTAGCTTTTTTGAATCTGTTAACTGTTTTGTCTACTAAATTTGGGTTGAAACCGTTGGATATAGCTACTTTTTTATGTGTAGGTATTCTTCTTGATAATCTTCTCTGTTTAGTGGCAAGTTGATCATCCGAAAGATTAAACTGTTGAAAATGGGACGTTGGTGTTGTTTTGGGTTGAAACTGTTGTTCTTAAAGTAATTATCTGTGTGTGTCGGTTTCCTGTAGATACCAAAAGTGAGTTTGTTGTTCATTTTTTTGATCTTGATGTCCAAAAATGGAGCACACCATCCTCTTCTGTTTCCAATGCAAATTTTATAGCTGGATTTTGTATATTCAAAAGTTTAAGACTATCTTGTATGAGTTTTTTAGGTACTATTGCAAAAATGTCGTCAACATAGCGATACCACACTTTGAAATAATTTGGAAAAACTTTTGTGATATGTGTTTCAAAAGCACTCATAAATAAATCTACCAAGAAGGGAGACAATGGGTTGCCCATAGCTAGGCCCGTTTTTTGTTTATAGATCTGTCCATTAAAGCTGAAAAAATTTTGATTGATACAAATTTCTGTAAGTTGTGAAAGTTCTTCTATTTCTTCAGGTGTTTTTTGTATTGATTCCAGCCATTTTTTGAGAAGTGGAATAAGCTCATTGGTAGGTATACTTGGATATAAAGAAATTACGTCAAAGGAAACTAAAGCATCTGTAGAGTTGATCTTTGTATTTTCCGCTTTTTCCAGGTCCCCTGCATATAAGGAGTCGTTTTAGGCAGCTTTAACTGTATTTTGTTACACAACGGACAGAGAAATTCATGTGACTGCAGCATATTATATATTTCAAACGCAATTTCTGCATTATCGGTTTATCCACTTCAAATTTGACCAGTGGTGTTATTTGCATTGCACATACGCCATGCAGGTTATTTTGCTCGTTTCAATAAAGCGGCACCTTGGTTTTTCTGTCGTGACGCTCGCCCACTGTGTTCACAAATACGCACGTCATATTATGACGGTTTGTCACTGCAAATCTCTCAACGTACTTTAATAAAGGCTACGTGCAGCGGATTTTGTTTCCAGCTCGCTATAATTAATTAATCATGCACGAGGCCTTTGTTCTGTGCCGACGCGCAGTTTCATGGAATTATTCACCTTGCTTGTTCACAACTTGCAATATACTAATACTCGTTGGTGAATTTTATTTGCATATTATCAGTTTAAACAAAGTAGGCCTTTGGAATGTGTTTTAATTGATTCGGGTTCCAATTGATGTTCCATTATTTCAGACCTCATAGTGTTGTATTGTAGTCGGTGTAGCACTGGGCATTCTCTCTGATGCTCTTTAGTAAGTATAAAACATCTAAATAGATAACGTAAGCAATAACTCAAATATATGCTTATTCACTGGTGCATTTGGATCACAATGATATACAAAACTTAACATTTTCTCTGGTTCTTTTTATTTTAATATGCCATTATCCCAAATTTGAGTGTGCTGAATGAGACTTAGTTTTTCTCCATCACATCGCAATTTTTCACAATATATAAAATAGTAAAATATGCATTTTTGTACTAGCGTCTATCGAATTTATGTTATATTATTAAATATAAGTTAATAATTCCGTAATACGAACACAACAGTCTTCAGAATTAACTAATGTTTGACATCATCACTTAAATTTGAACATTTAACCAGTTTTTACATACTGCTTTGAAATGAAGTGAACGTTTTGTAGATTTCCTGCTACAGGAAAAAAATTGATACATCTCTTTTCGGCGACCAGCAATAATCAGCTATCATAGTCACATGCAACTTTCCCTGGTAGCATCCTTCCATTTCCTTTATGTCCAGGTAAAATTTTTCACCCTGCTCCTCACTGACGCAGCCGAGATTCTCTGCAAAAAAGCCAAATGAGAGCGGAGGAAATATTGCGGGGAGGGGGGGCCCTAAAGAAACCGGATTGTTGTCATAAAATCTTCATTGATGTACCTTTTCACAAAATTACTTCAGTCACCTTCAAAATACTCTCCATTATATGCGATACACATGTCAAGTCTCTTTTCCCACTGTTGGAAGCATGTTTGGAACGCTTCAAGTTTGATATTGTCCAGTGCCCTATGCGAAGCTCTTTTTACCGCCTCCACATCGTCATAACGCTCCCCTTTTTGTGTTTTTTTTTTCATTCGTAAAAATAGGAAAAAGTCGCACTTGGCTAGGTCCGGCGAATACGGAGCTTGGGGTACGACAGACCACCTCTGAGATGCCAAATAGTGGATCACTCGTAAGGCCATGTGTGCTGGAGCGTTGTCGTGATGCAGAAACCAGTCACCTGATCGCCAAGCGTTTCCTCCTCACATCCTCTCGCAGACGCCTTAAAACATCCAAGTAAAAGTGCTGGTTAACAGTCTGGCCAGGGGGTACGAATTCCCGATGCACAATTCCACGAACATCAAAAAAGACAATGATCCTCGTCTTCACATTTGACCTCACTTGCCTCGCTTTTTTTGGTCTGAGAGAGTTGGGAGTCCTCCACTGGCTTGACGCTTGCTTGGTTTCTGGATCATATCCGTAACACCAACTCTCATCCCCTGTAATGACTTTGTTCAAGAAGTTTGGGTCACGTACAATCTCTGTTTTCAAGTCCTGACACACATTCATGCGGATGGTTTTGTGCTCCTGTGTGAGAAGGCGCGGAACAAATTTAGCAGCAACACGTCTCATTTGCAAATCCTCCCTCAAAATCCGCTGGCACGAGCTCCAACTGATTCTTGTCGCTGCTGAAATTTGGTCGATTGTTTGCCGACGATCCTCGTTGATCTTTTGGTGGACCTTTTCAATGTTCTCCTCCTTTTGCGATGCTGAAGGGCGTCCAGAACGAGCTTGGTCTTCAACACACATCTCACCACGTTTGAAGCGTCCAAAGCATTCGAAAACCTGTGTGCGGCTCATAGCGTCCTCCTGGAAAGCTTCCTGAAGCATTTGGTGTGTCTGCGTTGCGGCTTATTATAGCAGGAAACAAAATTTCACACACACTCTTTGTTCTTTTAAAGTTGTCATAACGACTTCTCAGAGGTAAACAGCCAACAGTCACAGAAACACAATACGACACTTGCGCGTTCAGCTCTACACTGACGCCGTCTGCACAGCTGTTTCATAAAGGTCTCTACTAACACCATCTAGCGTGACAACCCTGCACTCCGTCTGCGAGTGGCAGCGCCCTCGGAGTCCGGTTTATTTTGGGTCATCTTCGTATTGCAGTCCAGCTTTCCAAAGTTCTAAGGCATATTTTCTACATTTTTTTTTTAAGTTTTTGATGACACTCTTAAAGCCAATCCATGCCTGTTGTTCAGTATCTGTCATTGTTTCTTCAAATAAGTTATCAGAAATCAATTTCTTAATTTGTGAACCAACAAATAGTCCCTCTTTAATTTTAGCATCAGATATCCCAGAGAACTTCTTGTAGTACTTGCCATCCTTATTCAAAGCCTTCACATCTTTGGGGTCCAAAGACACTCATGCATTATATGCTAAGGTAAGACACAATAACGGGTAACTGTCTTTGCATTCTCCTGTGCGTGTATTTTGAAGAGAAACATGTTTTACTTCAACTTTTGGCCCAGGAACTAAAAGCTAAAGACGTATAAAAAGCAAGGCTTCGCTTACAGAGGAACAAAAAGAGTTTTTCGAGCCAAATAGGACAATAAAGATTTTCCTAAGTGGCAACTACGGTAAATGTGTCCCATTGCGCATTTTGCTTAACGTACGTTCAAAGGGGACATAGAGAAACACGCCGTCTCGTGTTCGCTTAACATATTTACGGCTATATCTCTCCCCAGAGCAAACATAGTGCCAGAAATTATTATAATGTTCAGGTAAAAACAGCGCCATCTGCGAGCTTTTCTCACGCCGGAGGAACGGAATAAAGTTACAAGGAGTAAAGCGTCTTAGGTAGTTATACGGAATGGCCAGGTATAACGAGATACTTGAAAAATCTGACAGGCCTTGTACATACAAGCTATGCTCAAAATACTTTTGTGTTTCCTTCATATAAATCGACATAAACGGTTGTTGAAATTCATTTATTAAAGATATCTTTGATTTTTAAATTTAAAAAAGAGTGTTTTAACGAAATTTGTTATGTGGTTCACCAATATACAAAGATCATTCAGAATAAACAGATCTTCAGATGTTATTTACAGAAAGACAGTCATTTTATTTCTGGTGAACTATCTTGAATTTGTGGAAAATGAACAAAATTACTGCAGCTCTTCATTAAAAACTCAAAAACATTGGAACCTTTTTCAAAGCTAGCTATTAACACTTCTACTATCGAGGATTTCAAAATCATTACAAATCTTAAACATTTGGCATTCCACTATTCTGCCCGCCTCTGCAGCGTAGAAGCTGGATGGTTGGTACTCAATACCCTCCACATGTAAAACTTGCCATTCGGAGTAACCTCGCCCCACCCATCATGTGTAGACGCATCTTTCCAATGGAGGCTCTTATAGCGCGGTGTCCATTACATCCAGTCTTAGGGTGATAGTGAAGATGATGGTGAGACGAGAGGGCCTACAGCTTATAGAGAGGATTCCAACCACGTTGGGCATCAGGACGCTTCAGATGTGCCAGACAGAGGTGAAGGCGTGGATAGGGTCTCCTTAAAATCGCCAACCCCAGAGTCCGGAAACGAACTCGGGACCCTTATCACGGCAGCCACGAAGGAAACCATTGCGCTACCCCAGCGCCCTATTGTAGCGTAATAAGATGAATGTCTAGTAACTTTAAGCTCTGTATACCCTATACTCATTCGAAAATGACTTCTTTCATCGTCCGATATGACTTAAATTTGGAGTGGGTGTGTGTTTGTGTAGTGTTTAACGCCCGCTTTTACTACATACGGCACCGCAGGCAGTGACACTGATGCTACATGAGATGAAGATGGAGCACCGGTGGAATGATATGGCGGGGGAAACCGGAGGTCCCAGAGAAAACCCACCCAGCTCCGTGTTGTCCATCACAAATCTCACTTTGCGGTCACCTTGGATCGAGTCCGGACCGCCTTGGTGAGAGCCAAGCGGTCTAACCAATGAGCGACGGCGCGGCCATCTTAACTTTGGAGGTTTTTCCTTATCCTGAAAGATGAATGTCTGTTAACTCTAAGCTCTATGTACCCTGTACTCATTTGAACATCATTTCATTCCTCGTCCGATATGACTTAATGCTGGAGGTTTTCTCTTATCCTGAAAGATCAATGTCTGGTAACTCTAAGCTCTATGTATCCTGTACTCATTTGAACATAATTTCATTCATCGTCCGATATTACTTAATGGTGGAGGTTTTCTCTTATTCTGAAAGATGAATGTCTTGTAACTCTAAGCTCTATGTATCCTGTATTGGTATGAACATCATTTGATTCATCGTCCGATATGACTTAACGTTGGATGTTTTCCCTTATTCTGAAGGATGAAGGTCCGGTAACTCTAAGCTCTATGTACCCTACAGGCATTTCAACATCATTTCATTCATTGTCCGATATGACTTAACCTTGGAGGTTTTCCCTTATCCTGAAAGAAGAATGTCTAGTAACTCTAAGCTCTATGTATCCTGTACTCATTTGAACATCATTTCATTCCTCGTCCGATATGAGTTAACGTTGGAGGTTTTCTCTTATCCTGAAAGATGAATGTCTGGTAACTCTAAGCTCTATGTACCCTACAGTCATTTCAACATCATTTCATTCATTGTCCGATATGACTTAACGTTGGAGGTTTTCCCTTATCCTGAAAGAAGAATGTCTGGTAACCCTGAGCTCTATGTAGCCTGTACTCAATTGAACATCATTTCATTCATCGTCCGATATGAGTTAACGTTCGAGGTTTTCTCTTATCCTGAAAGATGAATGTCTGGTAACTCTAAGCTCTATGTATTCTGTACTCATTTGAACATCATTTCATTCATCGTCCGATATGACTTAACGTTGGAGGTTTTCTCTTATCCTGAAAGATGAATGTCTGGTAACTCTAAGCTCTATATACCCTGTACTCATTTGAACATCATTTCATTCATCGTCCGCCCGTGACCTAAGGTTGGGGGACGTTAATTTAAAAAACAAGATCTGTTATTCCCTTGTCTCTACAAGAAACTACATCATGAGAGTATTTTTAGCAGTGTCTGTTTTTAATTAACGTAAACTGGATAGGAAAATAGCTTTCTCTGTGTGGTCTAAAAATAGAAAGTCAGTAGGTGCAACATATGAGATTTTCTTTATTACATTTCACTGAAACTGCATTTCGTTGAACGTACTTTGCATAGTTTAAAGGTCAAACGTTGCTAATGGTCAGAGATGAAAATTACCAGCGAGAAAAATAAATATCAACTTCATACACGACGTTAAAGGAACCCCTAACTCAATAACTGCACTAACCCCAGCATACGAATGAACATTTCGAAAAGAAACGCTGCAATGACCCTCGATTTCATTCTTCCACTCGCCTCCTCCCACTTTTCAACAGAGAGAGAACTAACACCAGCGTCACACAGAAGTGATGACGTCAGAGCCACCGCATGACGTCACTCGCGGCTGTAGCCATGGCAACCGAATGGGAGTCGGTATAGATGAGAACCGAACATTTGGAAAAGGGGAAACCGGGGAAGGCGAAGGGTAAACGTTTGCAAAGAGAGGGTGGTTGGGGGAAACGGGGGTTAAAAAAAATAAAACACGCGCACGCACGCAGGCACGCACGCACGCACGTACATGTATGCATCACCTTATTCTGACAATAGAAGAAACTGGAAAGCGGTTTGAAGGCGCGCATGCTTCATCGAGGCGGAGTGCGATGCACCATGCTGGAACAATGGGTACACCATCTCCGGCTAGTACGCGTTCTAAGAGATTAAGGCTCGATTTCCTTTGAGGAACAAAAAACTCTCGTCAAATTCCAACACATCAGCGTCACGACAGCATCCAAAGCACTTTACACAAGCTCAGACAATACAAACAACGTCCCCTGTATTAGTTTTTCTGGTAATTGCTTCACTTTAACTAAAATATGCAGTAAGTTCCAAGTCTACACTTTCATTTGTTTTCAGGAAAATTACTTGTATTTTCTTTTCTTTTCTCCCTCCCTCGTAATTAATGTCCTCCAACGTTAAGTCATATCGGACAATGAATAAATATACGTTAAAATGAGGCCACGGTACGTAGAGCCTAGACTTTCCAGACGTTCATCTTACCTGATAAGGGAAAACCTCCAATGTTAAGTAATATCCAAAAATGATTGAAATCATGTTTAAATGAGTACAGGGTACATAGAACTTGGAGTCACCAGACACTCATCTTTTAGGATAAGAGAAAACCTCCAACGTTAAGTCATATCGGACGATGAATGAAATGATGTTCAAATGAGTAGAGGGTACATAGAGCTTAGAGTTTATAGACATTCACCTTTCAGCTTAAGAGAAATCTCCAAAGTTAAGTCATGAGGACGATGAATGAAATGATGTTTACATGAGTACAGGATACATAGAGCTTAGAGTTACCAGACATTCATCTTTCAGGATAAGAGAAAACCTCCAACGTTAAGTCATATTGGACGATAAATGAAAAGATGTTCAAATGAGTACAGGGTCCAAAGAGCTTACAGTTAGTAGACATTCATCTTCCAGGAGAAGAGAAGAACTCTAACGTTATGTCATATTGGACGATAAATGAAACGATGTTCAAATGAGTGCAGGATACATAGAGCTTACAGTTATCATTCATCTTTCAGGTTAAGAGAAAACGTCCAACGCTAAGTCGTATCGGATGATAAATGTAATGGTGTTCAAATGTGTACAGGATACATAGAGCTTAGAGTTACCAGACATTCAGCTTTCAGGATAAGGGAAAACCTCCAACGTTAAGTCATATCGGACGATAAATGAAATGATGTTCAAATGTGTACAGGATACATAGAGCTTAGAGTTACCAGACATTCATCTTTCTGGATAAGAGAAAACCTCCAACGTTAAGTCGTATCGGACGATGAATGAAATTATGTTTACATGAGTACAGTGTACATAGAGCTTAGGGTTACCAGACATTCATCTTTCAGGATAAGAGAAAACCTCCAACGTTAAGTCATATCGGACGATGAACGAAATGATGTTCAAATGAGTAGAGGGTACATAGAGTTTAGAGTTACCAGACATTCATCTTTCAGGATAAGAGAAAACCTCCAACGTTAAGTCGTATCGGACGATGAATGAAATTATGTTTACATGAGTACAGTGTACATAGAGCTTAGGGTTACCAGACATTTATCTTTCAGGATAAGAGAAAACCTCCAACGTTAAGTCATATCGGACGATGAATGAAATTATGTTTACATGAGTACAGTGTACATAGAGCTTAGGGTTACCAGACATTCATCTTTCAGGATAAGAGAAAACCTCCAACGTTAAGTCATATCGGACGATGAACGAAATGATGTTCAAATGAGTAGAGGGTACATAGAGTTTAGAGTTACCAGACATTCATCTTTCAGGATAAGAGAAAACCTCCAACGTTAAGTCGTATCGGACGATGAATGAAATTATGTTTACATGAGTACAGTGTACATAGAGCTTAGGGTTACCAGACATTTATCTTTCAGGATAAGAGAAAACCTCCAACGTTAAGTCATATCGGACGATGAATGAAATTATGTTTACATGAGTACAGTGTACATAGAGCTTAGGGTTACCAGACATTCATCTTTCAGGATAAGAGAAAACCTCCAACGTTAAGTCATATCGGACGATGAACGAAATGATGTTCAAATGAGTAGAGGGTACATAGAGCTTAGAGTTACCAGACATTCATCTTTCAGGATAAGAGAAAACATCCAACGTTAAGTCATATCGGACGATGAATGAAGTGATGTCCAAATGAGTACAGGATACATAGAGCTTACAGTTATCAAACATTCATCTTTCAGTATAAGGATAAACCTCCAACGTTAAGTCAGGTACGTATATATTTATAAGGGCGCTCAACTACGGCGGTCATCAGTGCCCTTTAAAAAACTGGTCATGGCAAAAGCCAGATATAGAACTTTCTAAAAACTATACAAGTGTAACAAAACCTATTAAAAATACACGTACATAAAAAACATCAATCAAAACGTACTAAAAATTTCGTTCCCTAAATCCTAAACTCTAAACTAGACAAGAATCTATAAACCTTCTCCACGGGTCTCCACGCACGGCCTACACGTGGGTGGGCCTGTTGACCGTCTCCCTCAACCACGAAGAGGAGCCCACACAAGGGAGACTGTTGGCTCGGGACCCTGGGTGCGCCAAACCCGTACCTACCGAAGTAGGCCCCTGGGGGGAACGTTAAGTCATGTTGTACTTTCAAGGAAGTGATGTTTACATGAGTACAGGTTACATAGAGCTTAAGAGTTACTTGGCATTTGTCTTTCAGGAAAGGGGAAACCCCCTAAAAAGTTTTATCAACCCGAACATGTTTCGAAATAGGGACCTCTTGATTGGGAGGCGGACACGCTACCAGCCTTGCTACGGAGGTGTTACGGAGGTGGAGTATTGAAAGTCCTTCATACATTTGATGGGCAACAGATAAAAAAAAGAATATCGACATAAGGCAAAAAAAAAAAAAAAAAAAAAAAAAAAAAAAAAAAAAAAAAAAGAATATCTGGAAAATTCTTAGCTACACAAAAAAGTAGGTAGAATTGACGTAAATTTCTGCTTTAGCGGTATCTCCACTTTTTTGAAGTAAAATCTTCTCTACGTGTTCAAAAGTCGTTCAGAACGTAAATGACTTAAGGGACATTCTCAGCAAACTCAAGGTATACATTTTGTCATGAAATGTAACAGAGATAGCAATAAAAAGAATTAAGAAACAGATCACAGTTCAGGATCTGTCCGACTAAGCAAAGTTTCTTGCACGTATTTTCAATTTCATTTACGAGAGTACCTCGACCCATAAAACTGCAACATTAAACGGCAACAAGTGTTTTTGCAACCAGTCACGGAAGCTATATATAATTCAATCACGTCCGTGCAGTAAGAAATAGCAGGAAAATTTATAATCTTGGACGTTCTTTATGACCCCGCAGAAGCGGGTCAGAGTGCGCTTGTGATTGTCATAATTTGCTGTTTTAATAAATTAGGAGCTAAATTTTACGGTGGCACAAATACATGCAGATGAAAAGGAAGGAAATGAATTAATTTATGGATGGTTTTTCCTGAATTTCATTTCGGCTTAGCAAGCGCTAAAACAACAACATAGTGACTTCATTTTAAATTCACCTATAAGTTAATGCAGCCAGGTGATGAGAAACAATGACTTTGTGTCGTCATTTTAATTTATACAGAGTGTTAACGAAGTACACCGATGGTAGACCTGGCTAGGAGGTTCATATAGGCAATGCATGGTATGCGGCTATACATGCCCGCCTCTGTGGCCTGATGATACATAACATACCTCTTAATTCTTAATTGAATCTCGATCAGATTGAACTATCTCGATAAGGATTTCCCTGAGCTTTTCCGTATACTCAAAGACTACTATCAGGTAACTATAAACACTATGTTCCCTGTACTCGTTTGAACATCATTTCATTCATCGTCCGATATGTCTTAACGTTAGAGGTTTTCTCTTATCCTAAAAGATGAATGTCAGGTAACTCTAAGCTCTATGTAACCTGTACTCGTTTGAACATCATTTCATTCATCGTCCGATATGTCTTAACGTTGGAGGTTTTCTCTTATCCTCAAAGATGAATGTCTGCTAACTCTAAGCTCTATGTACTCTGTACTCATTTGAATATCATTTCATTCATCGTCCGATATGACTCAACGTTGGCGGCATTCCCTTGTCCTGGAAGATGAATGTTTGGCAACTCTAAGCTCTATGTACTCTGTACTCATTTGAATATCATTTCATTCATCGTCCGATATGACTTAACGTTGGAAGTTTTCTCTTATCCTGAAAGATAAATATCAGGTAACTCTAAGCTCTATGTAACCTGTACTCATTTGAACATCATTTCATTCATCGTCCGATATGACTTAACATTAGAGATTTTCTCTTATCCTGAAAGAGGAACGTCTGATACCTCTAAGCTCTATGTACCCTGTACTCATTTGAACATCATTTCGTTCATCTTCCGATATGACTTAACGTTGGAGGTTTTCTCTTATCCTGAAAGATGAATGTCTGGTAACTCTCAGCTCTATGTACCCTGTACTCGTTTGAACATCATTTCATTCATCGTCCGATATGACTTAACATTAGAGATTTTCTCTTATCCTGAAAGAGGAACGTCTGATACCTCTAAGCTCTATGTACCCTGCACTCATTTGAACATCATTTCATTCATCGTCCGATATGACTTAAAGTTGGAGGTTTTCTCTTATCCTGAAAGATGAATGTCTGGTAACTCTCAGCTCTATGTACCCTGTACTCGTTTGAACATCATTTCATTCATCGTCCGATATGACTTAACATTAGAGATTTTCTCTTATCCTGAAAGAGGATCGTCTGATACCTCTAAGCTCTATGTACCTCGGATTCATTTGAACATCATTTCATTCATCGTCCGATATGACTTAAAGTTGGAGGTTTTCTCTTATCCTGAAAGATGAATGTCTGGTAACTCTAAGCTCTATGTACCCTGTACTCATTTGAACATCATTTCATTCATCGTCCGATATGACTTAACGTTGGAGGTTTTCTCTTATCCTGAAAGATGAATGTCTGGTAACTCTCAGCTCTATGTACCCTGTACTCATTTGAATATCATTTCATTCATCGTCCGGTATGACTTAACGTTGGAGGTTTTCTCTTATCCTGAAAGATGAATGTCTGGTAACTCTAAGCTCTATGTACTCGGTACCCATTTGAACATCATTTCATTCATTGTCCGATATGACTTAACATTGTAGGTTTTCTCTTATCCTGAAATATGACTGTCTGGTAACTCTAAGCTCTATGTATCCTGTACTCATTTGAACATCATTTCATTCATCGTCCGATATGACTTAACATTGGAGGTTTTCTCTTATCCTGAAAGATGAATATCGGGTAACTCTAAGCTCTATGTACCCTGTACTCATTTGAACATTATTTCATTCATCGTCCGATATGACTTAACGTTGGAGGTTTTCTCTTATCCTGAAAGATGAATGTCTGGTAACTCTAAGCTCTATGTACCCTGTACTCATTTGAACATCATTTCATTCATCGTTCGATATAACTTAACATTGGAGGCTTTCTCTTATACTGAAAGATGAATGTCTGGTAACTCTAAGCTCTATGTACTCGGTACTTATTTGAACATCATTTCATTCATCGTTCGATATGACCCAACGTTGGCGGCTTTCCCTTGTCCTGGAAGATGAATGTCTGGTAACTCTAAGCTCTATGTAACCTGTACTCGTTTGAGCATAATTTCATTCATCGTCCGATATGACTCAACGATGGAGGTTTTCCCTTATCCTGAACGACGAATATCCGGTAACTCTTAAGCAATATGTATCTTGGACTCATTTGACAATTACTTTACGAGTCTTTGAATATGTCTGGTGAAAGGAAATTAATTAAGATAATTTTAAGATAAACCATAACAACGAGTTTTAAAACATTTGACTATCTCTTAAAATCTACTGCATTCCCTTGTAACTACCATAAGATAATGTTTATCTTGAAGTAGATAGAGCAATAAGTGTTTGTACAAGAGTAGAGAAAGTCATGTATATAAAACATTTGACTATCACTTAAAGTCTATTGTATTCCCTTGTAACTACAATAGGATAATGTTTATCTTGAAGTAAATAGAGCAATAAGTGTTTGTACAAGAGTAGAGAAAGTCATGTATATAAAACATTTGACTATCACTTAAAGTCTACTGTATTCCCTTGTAACTTCAATAAGATAATGTTTATCTTGAAGTAGATAGAGCAATAAGTGTTTGTACAAGAGTAGAGAAAGTCATGTATATAAAACATTTGACTATCACTTAAAGTCTATTGTATTCCCTTGTAACTACAATAGGATAATGTTTATCTTGAAGTAAATAGAGCAATAAGTGTTTGAACAAGATTAGAGAAAGTCATGTATATAAAACATTTGACTATCACTTAAAGTCTACTGTATTCCCTTGTAACTACAATAAGATAATGTTTATCTTGAAGTAGATAGAGCAATAAGTGTTTGTACAAGAGTAGAGAAAATCATGTATATAAAACATTTGACTATCACTTAAAGTCTACTGTATTCCCTTGTAACTACAATAAGATAATGTTTATCTTGAAGTAGATAGAGCAAGATGTGTCTGTACAAGAGTAGAGCAAGTCGTGTATATAAAACATTTGACTATCACTTAAAGTCTACTGTATTCCCTTGTAACTACAATAAGATAATGTTTATCTTGAAGTAGATAGAGCAATAAGTGTTTGTACAAGAGTAGAGAAAGTCATGTATATAAAACATTTGACTATCACTTAAAGTCTACTGTATTCCCTTGTAACTACAATAAGATAATGTTTATCTTGAAGTAGATAGAGCAATAAGTGTTTGTACAAGAGTAGAGAAAGTCATGTATATAAAACATTTGACTATCACTTAAAGTCTACTGTATTCCCTTGTAACTACAATAAGATAATGTTTATCTTGAAGTAGATAGAGCAATAAGTGTTTGTACAAGAGTAGAGAAAGTCATGTACATAAAACAGTTGACTATCACATAAAGTCTACTGTATTCCCTTGTAACTACAATAAGATAATGTTTATCTTGAAGTAGATAGAGCAATAAGTGTTTGTACAAGAGTAGAGAAAGTCATGTACATAAAACAGTTGACTATCACATAAAGTCTACTGTATTCCCTTGTAACTACAATAAGATAATGTTTATCTTGAAGTAGATAGAGCAATAAGTGTTTGTACAAGAGTAGAGAAAGTCATGTACATAAAACAGTTGACTATCACATAAAGTCTACTGTATTCCCTTGTAACTACAATAAGATAATGTTTATTTTGAAGTAGTTAGAGGAACAGGTGTTTGTAGAAGAGTTGGGAAAGTGATGTGAGTGTAAGATTAACTCTTTTGTCTATGAAGTAGTGTTTACTTCTAAGCTTGTGTCCCATATTCCGTTGTTGTAAACGCGGCAGTGTTACCATTTCATGTTTAACATAATTTAGCTGAAAGGGTATCAGTGTTATAAAAACGGCTATATCTGTCTTCAGTGAAAGCTGTTGAGGGCTGCAGTGATTTGCGCTTTCTCTGGGACCTTACCTCCACGGCAAAGGCCAAGTTGTTCCAACACAGAAGACTCGGGACTTTACGATATTAAGACCATAAGCACGGTTGTACATTGTCTTTGTCTTGGAAGGAAGAAAAAAGAAGTTTTCGGGGTGGTGGAGGAGGGAGAATGGCGCTGAAGTTTCCTTCCTGAAGCACCACTTGGTAGTTGAAAAGTTGCAGAACCGACGCTTGGTACAATAACAATATAGCTGTTAGTTTGTCTTCCCCTGGGAGACCTGTAAGGCAGGCTCCTGCTTCAAGTGCCGGCTTTATCGTAACTGATCACAAGAAAAAAACATCAGCTCTACACTTTTCGTAATTACACAGATATAGACTTGACACTGTCTGCCTGATTTAGTCGATTAACCGAAACGATTAATCCATTAAACCTTTATTTTAGATTAAAGATTTAAAATTTTGAATCGAATAGTCGAGTCGATTTAAATTAATCGATTAAAATAAATATTAATCGAAACTCTTTAAGCCAAATTAGGCCCTCTTTGTTTTGATGTATTGCTTCCAACCTAAACAGACTTTCCGACGCCTCAAACTCTCACTAGACACATAATGTTGTGTGAACTTAGAGATAATATAACTCTGAACCCCGAGAGAGTCTAAATGAAAACGTAGAGTCAGAATGAAAAATTCAATGCCATAGCCGGGATTTGAACCACGGATCTTCTGGTTTCCGTCCAGCCATTCCGTCCAGTCATTCTGACTCTACGTTTCCACAATTTAGCCTACACACGGCCAGTGTGAAAGAACAATTAATTTCCAATAATTGCCTAATAGTGGTTAACTATAAAGCCCGGGCCTTAAAGTACTTACAGCATAGTAAGTCGCCATTAAGATAGTTGTCTCATGTGTTTATGAGAACTCCTAGTGGTTTACCGGGATAAACACGAGTCAGTTGTAGCTAATAGTGGTCCGAACTATAAAGCCCGGGTCTTAAAGTACTTACAGCATAGTAAGTCGTCATTAAGGTAGTTGTCTCATGTGTTTATGAGAACTCCTAGTGGTTTACCGGGAAAATACGAGTCAGTTGGAGAATTTAATGTCATATCGGCACGTTGGCCATAGTAGCACAATGGTAGTGCGGCTGGACGGAAACCAGAAGATCCGTGGTTCAAATCCCGGCTATGGCATTGAATTTTTCATTCTGACTCTACGTTTCCACAATTTAGCCTACACACGGCCAGTGAGAAAAAACAATTAATTTCCAATGACAGTTCTGTTGTGAGATATTCCAAGATATACATAACTACATACATATGCTGTCAAAGAGGTTTCTTTCCTTAAAGCTTGTGTGTGTGACAACATACCGTATACAACTGATTATTTATCGCCTGCTAGAGTAAATTGAACTGTACAATCTTGAACCGAACACTTCGCTCATGCAGCTATGGAAACAATAGCTGCTCCCTCTTCTCAGGTTATCAGGTCATCTTATGATCTTCACCATAAGATCATACCTCAGCACCTAGCCTCTAAATCCTACAGCTCTCAACCATCCAGACCAACAGACTTCACCTGTGAAAACTCTTAACCCTAGAGCCCTCCCCAGATCATACCTCGAGATCTAACCTCTAAATCCAACAGCTTTTAACCTCCCAGACCAACAGACTTCTCCTGTGAAAACCCTTAACCCTAGAGCCTTCCCCAGGTCATACCTCGAGACCTAATCTCTAAATCCTACAGCTATTAACCTCCCAGACCAACATCCTTAACTGTGAAACCTGCAACTCTTAACCCTAGAACCTTCAGATAATACCTCAAGATCTAACCTCTAAATCCTATAGCTTTTAACCCCTATAGCTTTAATCCTATAGCTTCTTTTCTCAGGTTATCAGTTCTTGAGGTATTATTTGAGGGCTCTAGGGTTAAGAGTTGCAGGTTTTCACCGGTAAAGACTATTGTCTGGGAGGTTGAAAGCTGTAGGATTTAGAGGTTAGGTATCCAGGTATGATCTGAAGCTTCTAGGGTTAAGAGTTGCAGGTAAGGATGTTGGTCTGGGAGGTTAATAGCTTTAGAGATTTAGAGGTTACGTCTTGAGGTATGATCTGAGGTTCTAGGGTTAAGAGTTGCAGGTTTTCACCGGTAAAGACTATTGTCTGGGAGGTTGAAAGCTGTAGGATTTAGAGGTTAGGTCTCGAGGTATGATCTGAAGGCTCTAGGGTTAAGAGTTGCAGGTTTTCACAGGTAAGGATGTTGGTCTGGGAGGTTAATAGCTTTAGAGATTTAGGGGTTACGTCTTGAGGTATGATCTGAGGTTCTAGGGTTAAGAGTTGCAGGTTTTCACCGGTAAAGACTACTGGTCTGGGAGGTTGAAAGCTGTAGGATTTAGAGGTTAGGTCTCCAGGTATGATATGAAGTTTCTAGTGTTAGGAGTTGCAGGTTTTCACAGGTAAGGATGTTGGTCTGGGAGGTATGATTTAGAGGTTAGGTCTTAAGGTATGATCTGGGGCTCTACTGTTAAGAGTTGCAGATTTTTAACAGGTAAGGCTGTTGCTCTGGGACGTTATTATTGTGGTGATGTAACTTTGCTGTAAACTGCAGTAAGCCACTAACGTTTCTGAGTTCGTGACAGTAAGAGTTTTCTGTTCAAAAAGTTAAAATAAGGAAAAGCGTTATAAAAACAACTGCATGTCGGTCTCTTAAATCTTAGCAGATATTGATATAATACGTTACTAAATAATTACTTACAAAAATATTATAGATCTAATTCAGTACATTTATAAAGCATGTCACTTGATGTAAACATAAATTTTGAATCTAATTTTTTAAAAGTTCCATATATAATGAAATGTGCAGAATATTAAAGTATTTTATATAATCTTTATACCTAATTTTACAACAAATAGTATCTCGATTAATCGATACATTAATCGATGCCAATCGATTAAACATTTTGATATATCTACAGCACTAATTATAAGTGATGCAAGATTTAGATGTATTAAGTATGACGCTAATGTTGCAGACGGTTTCGGGAGGTCAATGTTCGACTCCTGTGGCCACGTAGCTGACCCTTGGGTTTTTCGGTGTTTCCCCGGGTAGCCAGGCGAATGCTGGATAGGTTAATTATACCGGAGCCTTCCTTGGTATATATTGCATTGTAAATAAAAGCACGGGTACGTGTGCAACATCATTGGTTGCTTAGCTTTGAATATGAAAAATTTAAATCGCATATCTTTCTTAAAGGATTCAAATCTAATGCAAAATATATATACAACTTCACAGTATCACAAATGCATCAGCAAAATGGTAATTAATTAGTATTTAATTTACTAAATGCAGATTGTACGTATTAATCAGAATGCACTCTGCGCTTGCGCAGTTTAAATGGAAAGGGAAGACAATCAGTTTTAAAACATGGCGGCTTCCGTGCCATATGTAAAATATCACAGAAGAAAACCCTTAAAAATGCTGAATAACATATTATATTGAACGTGTTTTGCAAGTTTTGTGAAAAATGCCCACCTTAGTACAGATGTGTTTTTATATCTTGACAGATGGAGAGCGATGCGCAGTGGTATCTGGACGAGTCCACCTCAGAAGGGTTGCAACTGGAGGGGAGGGCAGGTCAGTTGAGTACCAGTTGCGAGCAACTAAACACGTGCAGAGCTACTCGGTAATACTACAGCTTGTTTCAAAATGTGCTTGTCTCCTGGTTCCAAGAGAGCATTTATAAATGACGCCTCCTAGCAGCACATTAGGAAATAAAGTGCTACATTTAAAAACACGAGAAGTAATAACCAATATCCATAGATTTATAAAAAAGGAACAATGGTCTGGGTCAGCTATAAAAATCTGGGGAAGGGTATCTGAGGCAACAGTTGTGTCTGAAAGCAGTTTAGGAGAGTTATCAAGGAAAGAAAAGCCATTGGTGAAAGTGCAACAACGTCCTTCTCTATGTCCAGTAAACAAAGATTAAGAACATGCACAAAATCTAATTTGGAAGTTTTAATTCAGAAGTAGTTAGGCGAACTATGAATGAATAATTTTTAAAGCAAAGAAAAACAAAGACCAACTTTGAAGAAAGTGCTTATGAAGCTAAAAATTCTATTGACTTCCAAGGCAGTGTTTGAACATTAAGAAGAGTTCTTTTGAAGCTAGGATTATTTGAAAAAAAAAACCCTAAGCGTGATAGACAAATGTTAATCGAACATCGCACCATACGTGCAAAAAGGCTTAAGTATTTACGAAATATTCGGAGATATCGAAGTGAAGTTTATATAATTCATATGCATGAAACATATCAATACAGCACATACTGGACCATATGCCTGGAGTGAAATACGTTACAGGGACTCTGCAGCGATATTGAAAGGCCGGCAGTTGTTTATCATACCTGCTGGAGGAGAACAGGGTTTTGTTCCAAATGCCTATGTACTATTTAAGATCGCAAAAGGCGTGGAGATTACTACCATAGTAAGAATTACAACTTAGTTTATAAGAGCTGCAAAACTGGCTTCGAGAGTGAGATTTATTTTTAGACACCTTATCCACCGCACCCCCCTCTCGTAATCTCACACGTGTGACGCATTGTGGCGATAGGTGCACTATCCCCACCACAGTTGCTACTCATCCCTACCGCGCAGGATTCCTGTCAAGATAAAATAATACATCTGTAAATGAGGACGATGCAAATTTGTCAGCAGAAATTAGCCGGTGTATGAATGCCGCTCCTAGTGACGGGAAAACTCTCCACTCCAGGAAAACACCGAAAAAGAAAGAAACCAACTGTGGAGAATGAATGTGATGAATTTTTTACCAGAGATATTCCTCGCAAGTTCGATGCCTTCTATGAAAGAAACGGGTCACCAACAAATACAAAGCAGTAAAAATGATTCCGATTAGCGAGCTTTGAAAAACGAGCTTTCGTGCCATTCTTCGCGACATACGTTTTGAATTTGTGAACAGAAACAGAAAAAATATAATTGTTGAGGGTAAAGCAGCACAGTGGGGTCGTTGAAGGTGAACCTCTTCCTCAGAGGAGGGGCCTTGGACGTTTTGCCATTTCGGGACATTGTCCCTTGCTGGCATGGTGTTTTTTTTTTTTTTTTTTTTTTTTTTTTTTTTTAATGACGGTGGCTGTATGGTGGTGCATATGTCATAATGGTTGTTTGGTTTTTTTAATAGGGATTTACATGTAATAAAGAGCTGAATGGCTTGTATGGGTCTATGGTAGTGCTAGCACAAGTCTGGGTCGCTTGTAGGTTTCACCGGGGTCGAGGTCATATTCCCCCAGACCGCGGACTAGACTGTTGAAGCTAGAAGGGAGCTTGTTATAAAAACCATGAGATAAGGTAAGGATGTAGTCTGTGATTTTTGGGAAGGAGAGGTCTGCATGGATATGGATATTATCGTTAGGAATATACCAATCGGAAGCTGTTGCCATCCGAAGGTAGCGTTTGTGGAGTTTGTGGAGATGGGATTTTGCTGTAACTCCCCAGACTGTGCAAACATAGGTTAGTGCAGGGCGGATTATTGGTGTGTATATGAGTAATTTGTTGTGCAGGCTCATTGTGGATTTCCTATTAAACATAGGATATTGCATGGCCATCCTTCTGGACACTTTGTTTGCCACAGTGCTGATATGTTGTTTCCACGTCAGACGCCAATCCAGGGTTACTCCAAGGTATGTAGCCTCCGTGGACCATTGTACTTCCTCCCCAGCCAGGCGGAGATTGGGTACATCTTGTGGAGTACGGCGGGTGAATGTGACTGCCTGAGATTTAGTTGCATTTATCTTCAAGCGCCAAGTGATGAATCAGGCAGATAGCATATCAGCGTAACGCTGCGCCTTGGTTACTGCATTAACGTGTTGTTTAGATGAGCCTGTTAATGCAGTATCATCAGCGAATAGGTAAAGGTTACAGCCTATTAGGGTAGGGAGGGTGTTTATATAGATGAGAAATAAGAGGGGACCAAGGACACTGTCTTGTGGTACGCCGGCGTGAATACCATTGTTGAGTTTAAAGATATATTGTTGTAGCGAAGGAATTATCAAAGAAAAATTCGGAAGTGTAAGTCGTTTAAGGAATTCGTCCATTGTCAGATTCTAATTAGATACTTTTTTTCTCCACTTGCATGCCAGTAGAACTTTCAAGTAATTGCTCAAGTGCCTACACGCAGTTATTTAACACTGTTATTCCGCAGAAATACCCGTGCCCCCATTTTTGTTTTGTTTTTGTTTTTAGGCCGTATAATGAAACAGCGAGCGGCCTTTAAAACATTTGACTATCAAGCATATAGCGAGCAACCATTAAAACATTTGACTTTACTGTGTGTTCTCTTACTCCCATTGCAGCTAGGAGGAAGTAAGGCAAAAAATTCAAACAAATGTTTATATCGATTAAGATGAAGCACATAGAAAAATATAATTACGTACAGAAGGATTACTAGAGTCGTGTTTTGACGCCAATAAAGATAAACTTTGTACTTAAATTTAGAGAGACTAAACCCACAGAAATGAAAGAATTATTTGTCCAGTCAGGCATATTTGATACCATTCCAATAGCCTTTCGTATGTATTTAATGGAAACTGCGGATCTTCAACATATTCTTTAAGGATTAATAAGCAATAAACAATTTTGATTTCACATAACTCAAAGTTAAAGACATAACCAGCATTTATATTATTTGCTTATACAAATGCAAGTATGTCTACGTTTTGGTTTTTCTTTGTTGCAACGTTAACGTCTGCTCGTCCTTTCTTAACCAAGCGGAGCATCCGTCTGCTGCAAAACATCATACATAACCGTAAAAAGAGCAAACTTAATATTCCCTCGTTGTTTTGCTGTAATGACACGGCTAGTGAAGTATATGGCAAGAAAACTAGAACGCGTAAGAAACCTTGTAACATGTTGCTTGTATTACGCGGTAAAGTCCGTGTGACTCGACGAGACTTGTATGACGTTATTTCAGCAAAGATAACTTAACATGACAGCAATTTATGACGTTCATTTAGTATCTAAATTGGTCGAATAATGGACGTTATCTTGAAAGGCCACAAGAGAGTATATTAAATACATTACTCCCCTGGTCTACTCCCAGACATATTTAGTTATCGTGTGCCAAAATAGACCGAGTTAGCTCCGCGGGTAATACTCATATCCCCAAGGTCCTGGGTGCACATCGTGGTATACGTCCAGACTGATCAAGGATATTTTCATTGTTTCCTAATTAGAGTTAGCAGATATTCAACTTTTAGGATAAGAGAAAACCTCCAACGTTAAGTCATATCGGACGATGAATTAAATAATGTTCAACTGAGTACAGGGTACATAGAGCTTAGAGTTACCAGACATTCACCTTTCAGGATAAGGGAAAACCTCCAACGTTAAGTCATATCGCACGATGAGTGAAACGATGTTTGAATAAGTACAGGTTACATAGAGCTCCAGTTACCAGATACACATCTCTCAGAATAGGAGAAAACCTCCAAAGTTAAGTCATTTCGGACGATGAATGAAATGATGTTCAAATGAGTACAGGGTAAATAGAGCTTAGAGTTACCAGACATTCATCCTTCAGGATAAGGGAAAACCTCCAACGTTAAGTCATATCGGACGATGAATGAAATTGTGTTCAAATGAGTACAGGGTACATAGAGCTTAGAGTTATTAGACATTCATCTTTCAGGATAAGAGAAAACCTCCAACGTTGTCATATCGGACGATGAATGAAATGATGTTCAAATGAGTACAGGGTACATAGAGCTTAGAGTTACCAGACATTCATCTTTCGGGATAAGAGTAAACCTCCAACGTTAAGTCATATCGGACGATGAATGAAATGATGTTCAAATGAGTACAGGGTACATAGAGCTTAGAGTTACCAGACATTCATCTTTCAGGATAAGAGAAAACCTCCAACGTTAAGTCATATCGGACGATGAATGAAATGATGTTCAAATGAGTACAGGGTACATAGAGCTTAGAGTTACCAGACATTCATCTTTCGGGATAAGAGTAAACCTCCAACGTTAAGTCATATCGGACGATGAATGAAATTGTGTTCAAATGAGTACAGGGTACATAGAGCTTAGAGTTACCAGACATTCATCTTTCGGGATAAGAGTAAACCTCCAACGTTAAGTCATATCGGACGATGAATGAAATGATGTTCAAATGAGTACAGGGTACATAGAGCTTAGAGTTACCAGACATTCATCTTTCGGGATAAGAGTAAACCTCCAACGTTAAGTATTATCGGACGATGAATGAAATGATGTTCAAATGTGTACAGGGTACATAGAGCTTAGAGTTACCAGATATTCATCTTTCGGGATAAGAGTAAACCTCCAACGTTAAGTCATATCGGACGATGAATGAAATGATGTTCAAATGAGTACAGGGTACATAGAGCTTAGAGTTACCAGACATTCATCTTTCGGGATAAGAGTAAACCTCCAACTTTAAGTCATATCGGACGATGAATGAAATGATGTTCAAATGTGTACAGGGTACATAGAGCTTAGAGTTACCAGACATTCATCTTTCGGGATAAGATTAAACCTCCAACGTTAAGTCATATCGGACGATGAATGAAATGATGTTCAAATGAGTACAGGGTACATAGAGCTTAGAGTTACCAGACATTCATCTTTCAGGATAAGAGAAAACCTCCAACGTTAAGTCATATCGGACGATGAATGAAATGATGTTCAAATAAGTACAGGGTACATAGAGCTTAGAGTTACCAGAAATTCATCTTTCGGGATAAGAGAAAACCTTCAACGTTAAGTCATATCGGGCGATGAATGAAATGATGTTCAAATGAGTACAGGGTACATAGAGCTTAGAGTTACCAGACATTCATCTTTCGGGATAAGAGAAAACCTCCAACGTTAAGTCATATCGGACGATGAATGAAATGATGTTCAAATGAGTACAGGGTACATAGAGCTTAGAGTTACCAGACATTCATCTTTCGGGATAAGAGTAAACCTCCAACGTTAAGTCATATCGGACGATGAATGAAATGATGTTCAAATGAGTACAGGGTACATAGAGCTTAGAGTTACCAGACATTCATCTTTCAGGATAAGGGAAGATCTCGGACGATGAATGCAATGATGTTCAAATGAGTACAGGGTACATAGAGCTTAGGGTTTCCAGACATTCGTCTTTCAGGATAAGGAAAACCAGGAGAAGAAAAGGGTATCTTCGGAATTGCTCTTGCCGCCAATTCTGTATTACCGGGTGTGCCCTTTAGGCTTCACCTACTGCCGATATAACATATCTGTCGCATTATCGTGTTTCAGTGATGCTATATGCGTGTTAAACACAGCCAAAGAAAGTTCTATAAAAATAACACATCATATTTTATGAGCTATCAGTTACGGTAAACCCAAACTGATAAGCCTTCCGATGAAAGAAACATAAAAAATAACAATAGATATCTTCAACACTGTCAATTGTAAACAATAACTGTAGATATGAGCGCTTTAATATGCAATGTCCCCTCCGGTATCGGATACATCGCTTAACGAGAGGGATAATTATAAAATATCAATCCATTTTTAGCTAATCCTGACATAAAGTGGTTATCCGGAATATGACTGACGTTTCACAGCACCAAAATTGTTTCAGTAATTCATTTGGAATGCAGATGATATATCAAGATATTCAAATTACCATTATTAAGCGTTCTGCATTATTGTCACTGATGCCTAACCAGACAAATATTAATTCTACTCCAAAAAGTAAATGCTGATCATCCCCATGTGAAATGTAGGTTTGCATTACCTTGGAATAATGGTACCGTCCCACGGATTTTTCTGCGATTTTCCCTATTTGATAAACGAAAGGCTGGAGTAGTGTCCTCTATGAAAGGTCTTCTCCTATATAATTTCTATTTATTTATATCTTCCAACTTAAAGTCACGTTGAACGATGAATGAAGTTATGTTCAAATAAGTACAGGGTACATAGAGCTTAGAGTTGCCAGACATTCATCTTTCAGGATAAGAGAAAACTTCCAACGTTAAGTCATGTCGGACGATGAATGAAATGATGTTTGAATGAGTACAGGGTTCATAGAGCTTAGAGTTACCAGACATTCATCTTTCGGGATAAGAGAAAACCTCCAACGTTAAGTCATATCGGACGATGAATGAAATTATGTTCAAATAAGTACAGGGTACATAGAGCTTAGAGTTGCCAGACATTCATCTTTCAGGATAAGAGAAAACCTTCAACGTTAAGTCATATTGGACGATGAATGAAATGATGTTTAAATGAGTACAGGGAACATAGAGCTTAGAGTTACCAGACATTCATCTTTCGGGATAAGGGAAAACCTCCAACGTTAAGTCATATCAGACGATGAGTAAAATGAGTTCAAATGCGTACATGGTACATGGAACTTAGAGTTACCGGGCATTCTTTCAGGACAAGAGAAAACCTCCAACGTTAAGTCATATCGGACGATGAATGAAATGAGTTCAAATGAGTACATGGTACATATAGCTAAGAGTTCACAGACATTCATGTTTCAGGATAAGAGAAAACCTCCAACGTTAAGTCATATCGGACGATGAATTTAATGAGTTCAAATGAGTACATGGTACATAGAGCTTAGAGTTACCAGACATTCATCTTTCAGGACAAGAGAAAACCTCCAACGTTAAGTCATATCGGACGATGAATGAAATGAGTTCAAATGAGTACATGGTACATATAGCTAAGAGTTCACAGACATTCATGTTTCAGGATAAGAGAAAACCTCCAACGTTAAGTCATATCGGACGATGAATTTAATGAGTTCAAATGAGTACATGGTACATAGAGCTTAGAGTTACCAGGCATTCTTTCAGGATAAGGGAAAACGTCCAACGTTAAGTCATATCAGATGATGAATAAAATGCTGTACAAATGAGCAGAGGAAACATAGAATTAGAGTTACCAGACATTCGTCTTTCAGGATAAGAGAAAACCTCCAACATTAAGTCACATAGGACAATGAATGAAATGAGATCAAATGAGTACATGGTACATGGAGCTTAGAGTTATGAGGAATTCTTTCGGGATAAGAGAAAGCCTCCAACGTTAAGTCATATCGGACGATGAATGAAATGAGTTCAAATGAGTACACGGTACATGGAGCTTAGAGTTACCAGACATTCTTTCAGGATGAGGGAAAACCTCCAACGTTAAGGCATATCAGAGGATGAATAAAATGCTGTACAAATGAGCACAGGAAACATAGATCTTAGAGTTACCAGACATTCGTCTTTCAGGATAGGGGTACACCTCCAACTTTGAATGAAATGATGTTTAAGTGACTCCAGGGTACATAGAGCTCAGATTTACGAGACATTCACCTTTCGGCCTAAGGGAAAACACCGAATAAATCTTATCCAGACAACTGACCCTGATGAGGTTAGAACTCGAGACTCCTTTGATGTGAGGCAGACACGTACCATCTACGCTACAGATGCGGTGTCATATCCTGGCATTTCATTTATATTTTTGCACGTTATAGTTTGAATCTGGGGCTTTGGTACAAAAGCCGGTTGATAGTGCAGAAGCTTGCGAGTTGGAATTTGTTCTCGACTCCGTCACGTGGCAGATGTTCCAGGCTCATTGTTAAGTACTGAACTCAAATCCGCGGGCTCTGTAGTCTAGAGTCAACGTGCATTGCTGGAAGTGTACCGGAGAATTCAAGAATGTGGTTCAACAAAGAGTTAATTCACACTTAAGGCAACAATGACAATGTACCTTTTAAAATGCTGCATTTCACATGGATCTCCTTTTATTAGCTTCTTCAAGCTTGTTTTTAAACTAGCGCATTATATAGATAATTTTCTTATTTGATATATTATTTTTCTGGTTTGATACGACTGATAAACTACAGAAAGAAAGAAATTTGTAATACAAAGATGTTCAAAATTAAACCGATTTTATTTACTTGTATTTTCTTTTAACACTTAAACACTCTTAAAACTAGGTCGTCTTTTAGGTGCAAGTCGAAATTTGACACTGATACATAACATGAAATAAGTTTACAATCGCACATCTAACCTGGTTGCTATGCAGAGTAAACAAATATCAGTACTGTAAGAAATCAACAAAAATCGGTAAATAAAACCATCATATTACAAGTATTTGCTTTAATTCATTAAATACAATTCCTCCGTGTACTGCGCTGTAACCTCTGGGAACGAAATACGGAAGTACATTTCATTAATAGCTACACCTTTTTCTTTTAACCATTTACAGAAGTAGGTAGATGCACACACGTACCTGTATTTTCACTTCTTCGGTAATAACTGCCAACATCCACCTTTCAAAGTGTTTTTATTTGCAAATGATTGAACACGTGAAATAATATTTTGGGATAATATTTGGAAGGATTATGATCCGATGATCTCCGAGTTAAGTATCTTGAAAGAATCTAGAAGATTCTCCTGCAACTCAGGGTAACTAGGCACATCTGTAGTTTTCCTGGATCGCGGTAAAGCCGCTGATAAAGATGGTATTACTATCGTTAAAGAATGAACAATAAGTTTCTATTTCAAAGATGGAAATTTAATTCTTGATAAACAACTTTAAATTCTTTGAAACAATTACAAATATTGAAAGAGTAGAGCCAGACTGAAAAATTAAATGCCATAGACGGATTGGAACCATGGATCTTCTGGTCTCAGTCCAGCCGCTCTAAACCATTGAGCTACTATGGCCAACGTGCCAACATGACACTAAATTCTCTAAACTGACTCGTGTTTTTACCCGGTAAACCACTAGGAGTTCTCATAAACACATGAGACAACTACCTTAATGACGACTTACTATGCTGTAAGAACTTTAAGGCCCGGACTTTATAGTTCGGACCACTATTAGGTACAACTGACTCGTGTTTATCCCGGTAAACCACTAGCAGTTCTCATAAACACATGAGACAACTACCTTAATGACGACTTACTATGCTGTAAGTACTTTAAGGCCCGGGCTTTATAGTTCGGACCACTATTAGGTACAACTGACTCGTGTTTTTCCCCGGAAACCACTAGGAGTTCTCATAAACACATGAGACAACTACCTTAATGACGACTTACTATACTGTAAGTACTTTAAGACCCGGGCTTTACAGTTCGGACCACTATTAGGTACAACTGACTCGTGTTTATCCCGGTAAACCACTAGGAGTTCTCATAAACACATGAGACAACTACCTTAATGACGACTTACTATACTGTAAGTACTTTAAGGCCCGGGCTTTATAGTTCGGACCACTATTAGGTACAACTGACTCGTGTTTATCCTGGTAAACCACTAGGAGTTCTCATAAACACATGAGACAACTACCTTAATGGCGACTTACTATGCTGTAAGTACTTTAAGGCCCGGGCTTTATAGTTCGGACCACTATTAGGTACAACTGACTCGTGTTTATCCCGGTAAATCACTAGGAGTTCTCATAAACATATGAGACAACTACTTTAATGACGACTTACTATGCTGTAAGTACTTTAAGGCCCGGGCTTTATAGTTCGGACCACTATTAGGTACAATTAATGGAAATTAATTGTTCTTTCTCACTAGCCATGTGTTGGACGCACTATGAAAGAGAATAAAATGGAGAGTTTAATATCATATTGGCACGTTGGCCATAGTAGTTCAATGGTTTAGTGCGGCTGGACGGAGACCAGAAGATCCGTGGTTCAAATCCCGGGCATGGTATTGAATTTTCCATTCTGGCTCTATCTTTCGATGCTTTGGCCTACAGACGGCCAGTGTGAAAGAACAAATAATTTCCAATTCTAATATTATTAATGCAGTCTTTATATTAACAGCGGTATTTCTTTTCTTGCGCAAACGCTACTGATACATCTTTGATGCATACACAAAATTGTTTCTGCACACACTTGAATAGACAAAAATACGTCTTACCCCTAAAGCTTTCAGAAACAGAAGAACAAAATCTTTTAAAGCATTTAACAACTTATCGTGTCACGCTGTCATGGTTACACAATTACCTACTTCACATTGCTTCTTTGTTCTGTTATAAATACTAATCTCTTTGATTATTGTTAACAAAACATGAAGTATAAACATAACTGCTACACAAGTTGTATATCGCTCCTTCCATATCGAATTAATACTAAATCAAAATGCAAGATATTATGGCGACATAACAAAAATATATACTCACTTGTACTGTCTCCATAGCAACACATTACCTTCTAAAATGTATAAGGTGATTCGGCTTAGTATTTCAAAATCCGCTCCTTAAGTAACGTAGTGTATTGTTTGGGAACGAAGAAGTTAACTACCTGAGACAGCTGACTGTGTAATACGATTGTGTTTTGTCTAAGTGACAAATCGAGCTTCTTTTCCGGAAAGGACGTATGTCACTGCTCCATTTCTGGTGTTTTGTTATTTTTTAAGTTCGTTTAAGATAGATTTATACTGCATATGCATTGATATTGCTTCAGAAACCTGTACAGTAAGAAAATGCATACAGACTTTCTTACATCCATAATCCCCATTGTTGTTATGATAGTTACTTAATCACAGCAGACAACGGGCAAAACTAAATATCCCTACAATAGTGGGAGAAGCGGATTAAGATACGGCGGGGAGGTTCAATTTTTACATTCCATTTAGGTTCTCTAACGTTAAGAGATATCGGACGATAAACGTAATGGGTGAAATCTCAAATGAGCCCAGAAAATGGAGAATCTTACCACGGAATCTGTGTGGACGCTGTAGGAAACAAGTAATACATACGTGGGAAATGAGATGCAATAAAATATGAATACACAAGTGTAGATATGTGTTATTTTGTTCTCATGATTACATTATGTACTGAAATTGAATGTTCCATTCTGATTCGTCCGCTATGACAATCCTATTCATCCTCCAATTGCGGGAGATTAGCATTTGTTGCCGCTCGGAATAAAAATGAAAACAGTAGTCTACACAAAATGTTTAACGAAAAACTAAAAACTAAGTTTTTAGCAATAATTTAGAATGGTCACACTTCAATATAAGTTAAAAGCTTTCATAATTACTTGACAAATGAAATCTTTTATGAAAGATGTGAACAAAAATCTAATACATTACATTTACAGTTTTTTTTCTACACTTCCTGTTTGAGAAAAGTATACTTGATAATTGAAACCAATAAGAAGGAATATGTCTGTAGTGGTTAACTCTACAAAAAGAAATATTTGATACAAACTGAAGTCGATGTAAATTAACACAAAGTGGAGAATTGAGAGAACATCCGACGAATAAATACCGGCACCGAGGTACACCAGTATAAATTGTACGAATACAGCAAGACTGATAAATGTGAAACGCCACGACCCCTATCACCCTGTCTGATGTATGGGATCAACTAAACGCATTTATTATCAGCCCTTTTAGATTAAAACATGTTGTAACTACAGGCACCATCTATTGATGCAACATGCGATACGCCGGGACAATGCATTAGAGAGACTTTGAACTTGCTTTTTCGTAAGAAAGTACAACTAATTTTATTTTTATATTGTTAACTTAGGTCCGGTGTTGTGTGATTTCTGCAGCTACTACTTCTCCAGCCGCCAAGAACAAGGGGGTGTCGTATAGTTTTAATTATCACCCTGTCATCATTGATCCCTCAGGACATAATGTTGGTACTTCCACTGATTAGAGACCTTTTGTTTGTTTACAGTGAGTGCTAGAAGTGACTGAGGTGTAAGATGGAGAAAATTGATGCTCATGGCGTGATCAAGTTTTACATTTGAAGGACAAAACACCCCGGGAAATCCATGATGAGATAACGGCTGTTTATGGAAATGATTGCCCATCGTATGACACTACTGTGAGGTGGAAAAGGAACTTTCAAACTGGTCACATGACCCTGGCAGATGAGCCAAGAGCTGGTAGACCGTCAACTGTCACAGTGAAGAAAGTGGAGTGTTTAATACTGGAAGACAGACGAGCAACCATCCAAATGATCATGAATGAGACACATCTTAGTTATGGTAGTGTGTGGAAGAACAACACATGTCTAAGGTGTCTGCACGGTAGGTTCTACGTTTGCTAACCTCTTTCCAAAAGCGAACACGGTGTGACCTTTCAAGACAGATGTTGATGCTGTAGGAACAGGGTGAAGATGATATTTTCGATGGTCTGATAACCATGGATGAATCCTAGATCTATCAGTATGATCCAGAGACAAAAACCATGAGCATGGAAGAGAAACATGCCGATTCCACACTCCCAAAAAAGGCAAAGGTGAAAAAGTCAGCTGGGAAGGTCATGCTTTCATTTTTCTGGGACTATAGTGAAGTCATCCTTGCAGATTATCTTGCTAAGGATCAAACCATCACTGACAGATACTACTACAATCTTCTGGACAAGTTACGAGCAGCTCTGATTAAGAAACGACGCTGTATGCTCTCCAAAGTTGTTCGTCTTCTGTCTGACAATGCATCAGCTCATTCATTTCAAGCTGCAGTTGATAAAACAAGAGAATGTGGATTTGAAATCTTACAGCAACTGCCTTGTTCTCCCAATCTCTATTCAAGTGACTTTTTCTTGTTCCTGGAAATGAAGAATCCGTTGCTTGGTCACCGATTTGACAACACAAATGACGTCATTAATGAAGTAGAAGAGTGGTTTAAAGCGAATTCTGCAGACTTCCACAATCAAGATATTCGGAAGATCAAGAAATGCTGCGGAAAATGTGTAAATGCATGGTGACTACGTAGAGAATAACGAACAAGCACATATCATCACAAACTCTCTATCACAGTTTTAAAGGTTGATAATGAAAACTTTAAGACAACCCCTCGTATTATAAAGAGATTTTAACTCCCAGTTGGGTTTAATACAGGGTTATTCGTTTAAAGCCTAACAAAACACATTCTGTTTGTACCGCCTACTTCCATGACGCCGCAACTATTGTCTGCAGTTGTGCGCGGAGGCTAGCCATGTGCCTTCCCTTGACAGTTTTTTACACGAACAGCCGCTTGACTGTAGAGCAAGGCATTGCTGTGTATAAAAGTCTTTAAAAATCTGAATCACAAATAGTGTGCGTGCGATCCATATAAATCTGAACCATTCCAATGGGCCATAACTTTTGAACCAATAACAGGACACACGTGAAACTTTGGGAGAATATAATACACAATTTCGAGACTACATTATACTATTTACATCTCAGAGAAAATGTTGGACACATCTATACATGCTTGTACTCGTCTCACCAAGTTCTCTAAAGTTTTGCGAAGAGTATCCTCGCCAATGTTACTTATTTTGGTTCGAATGGATTCCTGGAGAACATCAATTGTCCGTGGCATATTCTTCTACATTCTATTTTTAGATACCACGACAGAAAAATTCCGGTGAGGTTAGGTCAGGTGATCTGCGGGACCACAGAACTTTTGAGACTATTCGATTACACTGGGCGACAATGAAAATGTTTCGGGCCTTAAAATAGTGAATTTACATGTATTTTAATCTGATGAATTGAAAAAAACACCATAAAAAAACAGCTTAGCTCTTGTTTTGAAGATAACGTGACATTTCATTTTTAGAGTGAAGATGTGTGGGGAATTTTTAAGGATTTGGCACATCTGTTAACTAACAAAACACAATCAGACAGAAATTTTAGAAATTAAGTGATGCAAAAGTTAAGGAAGGCATTTTTGTTGGACCACAAATAAGAGAACTTGTAAAGGATCCAGAATTTGACAAAATTTTGGAGCAGAAGGAAAGGAAGCTTGGGAAGCCTTCAAGGGTGTTGTTCACGGTTTATTAAGCAACAAAGGAGATGACAACTACAAGCATTTGGTAACAGTGCTCCTGCAAAAATACCGTAACCTTGGATGCAACATGTCCCTTAAGATCAATTTTCTCCACTCCCACCTAGACTTTTTCCCCTCCTAGTTGCGGAGCTGTTAGTGATGAACATGGGGAGAGATTCCATCAGGACATTTCTGTTATGGAACAAAGATATCAGGGCCGTTGGAATGAAGTAATGCTTGTGGATTACTGTTGGTCTTTGTATAGGGATTCTACGGAACTCCATCACAAGAGGCAAGCTAAAAGACGACGAAGTCAATAGGCCACCACATGATTCTCTTCAGACACGACTATCTGCAAAGTATTTTTCCAGCAATTTAGAACTCTTAGCATGTAATTACCAGTTTAAAAAGTCAAGTGCACTTTCATTGTTGTTAGCATGTATGTAATTAAAATGTATCCTTTTCTCTCAATCCGTTATTATGTAATACTTCTACCTTATGTATATCATAGAAACTAGAGCAAATAAAAATTTTTCATTGTCATATTTGTTTTTCTCAACCCAAAATTAGTAGGAATTGCCTCATGAAGTCCTCGAAAGATTCAAAAATTATTCTTTTGCTGCTCAGTGTTATCAGGTTACAAGTTCCATGGTGTCATTAGATATATGGCACGTTGCTCCATCTTGCTGGAAATAACTTTCTCTCAACTCGATATCATCCAGCTGCTCCACAAATGTCTTGAAGATCCCCATATATACTTCAGTGTCTACAGTCGTATCGAAGAAAATGGGACCAACGATCCTGGAAGCTGACACTGTGCACGATACTCTAACCTTTTCATCATACAGTGGGGTTTGGTGGATAACTTGGGGGTTTACAGCAGCCCAATATCTGGTGTTATGTATCTTTGTGTAGCGTGACAGATGAAACCATGCCTCATCTGTATACCACGTTATGGACGTGGAATAAGAGTACCCTGAAAACTTCGACAGTAATTGATTCGTTTATCATAATCTGCTTCTTTCAGTTGTTACACCATATGTACTCTGTAAGTTCGCATCTCATTGACATGTTCCATATGAATACCGTGATTCCTGACTCAATCGACACAACCATTTGTTTGGAGAATTCAATAGCCTTCTGCGAACATGTGTAACAGTCTCTGCATTCAGTGGCAGTCTATGCTTTCCACTCTCACTAATGAGTATACTAGTTGTCTACGAGCGATAAATTTGTTGCCTTTGTCCGGACATCGCATACATTAAATTCTCCTTGAAATTCCCGTTATGTTGTTACCAAGGAATTTATCTTCCAATATGTTTTCAAATGTAAACACGCTCTCGTAGTGATTACTGCATGTTGCTGTTATGACTACATATTTAAGAATGTCAGAATTCTCCCAGAGCCACTGAGATTTTTAAAACAAATTTCTATATTTTACGTGCTTTCAAAGGGAAATTATGGTCTATATAATTGTTCAGGTTTAAATGGATCGCCCTGTAGAAGCACCTTTAAAAAGAGTGTGCACAAGAGCGAGGAGAGAAGGTCATGCGATAACATTTGAAGCACGGGTGCAATCTAATCCCTCAAAAATGCGTCACTTTAAACAACAAAATGGACGCTAAATGTATGACTGCATGGATTAAAAAGCAACTGCACTGACAGATAAATGTGTGTTTTGTGCAGATTAACGCTAATTGCATTTGGTCCTCGGCTACAGTTATTGTTACGTATTCTTTACACTGCGGTACTGCTAGGATTTACGAAAATGGCCTCCTAAAATTAAACGGTATCAACAACTCCGTTAACCTGTTTCCACTCTGCTAAAGCTGCGGAAAAAAATCTACTGCGCACTTTGTGGTCCAGGTTTTATGGGAAACAAAGGCCCTCTCAACACACAAGCCTGAAGGTTTTTCTTATCCTAAAAGACGAATGTGTGATAACTCTAAGCTCTATGTACACTGTACTCATTTGAACATCATTTCCTTCTTCGACCGATATGACTTAACGTTGGTCTTCTATTATCCTGAAAGATGAATGTCTGGTAACTCTAAGTTCTATGTACCCTGTACTCATTTGAACATCATTTCATTCATCGTCCCATATGACTTATCGTTGGAGGTTTTCTCTTATCCTGAAAGATGAATGTCTGATAACTCTAAGCTCTATGTACCATGTACTCATTTGAACATCATTTCATTCATCGTCCGATATGACTTAACGTTGGAGGTTTTCTGTTATCCTGAAAGATGAATGTCTGGTAACTCAAAGCTCTATGTACCCTGTACTCATTTGAACATAATATCCTTCATCGTCCGATATGACTTAACGTTGGAGGTCTTCTCTTATCCTGAAAGATGAATGTCTGGTATCTCTAAGCTCTATGTACCCTGTACTCATTTGAACAACATTTCATTCATCGTCCGATATGACTTAACGTTGGAGGTTTTCCCTTATCCTGAAAGATGAATGTCTGGTAACTCTAAGCTCTATGTACCCTGTACTCATTTGAACATCATTTCATTCATCGTCAGATATGACTTAACGTTGGAGGTTTTCCCTTATCCTGAAAGATGAATGTCTGGTAGCTCTAAGCTCTATGTACCCTGTACTCATTTCAACATCATTTCATTCATCGTCCGATATGACTTAACGTTGGAGGTTTTCCCTTATCCTGAAAGATGAATGTCTGGTAACTCTAAGCTCTATGTACCCTGTACTTATTTGAACATCATTTCATTCATCGTCCCATATGACTTAACGTTGGAGGTTTTCTCTTATCCTGAAAGATGAATGTCTGGTAACTCTAAGCTCTATGTACCCTGTACTTATTTGAACATCATTTCATTCATCGTCCGATATGACTTAACGTTGCAGGTTTTCCCTTATCCTGAAAGATGAATGTCTAAAGCACACTGTGAGGAACTGTGGCACATTTAACACTTCTAATTTAGGTTGTAAACGTATTTCCGGAGGCGTTTTGGCTTCCGGTTTTAGACCGTACATTGCTTTGATGTTGCTAGGTTATACCGAAGCCTCGAACGCAGCGCTACCTGATCAAACCGAGAGATTTATTTAATGGACCATCTACAGATTGTAAATACACTGTGATGTAGCAATAACTACGCTCCCTTGTCAGTGTCTAGCAATCAAACTGTAAAGTCAATTCATCTGGAACAGAACCTAAAACAATCCAGGATTTCCATTTCAGCGATGTTATAACAGCGTAGTGTCTACTTCGAGATAAACATTATCTTATTGTAGTTACAAGGGAATACAGTAGACTTTAAGTGATAGTCAAATGTTTTATATACATGACTTTCTCTACTCTTGTACAAACACTTATTGCTCTATCTGCTTCAAGATAAACGTTATCTTATTGTAGTTACAAGGAATACAGTAGACTTTATGTGATAGTCAAATGTTTTATATACATGACTTTCTCTACTCTTGTACAAACACGTATTGCTCTATCTACTTCAAGATAAACATTATCTTATTGTAGTTACAAGGGAATACAGTAGACTTTAGGTGATAGTCAAATGTTTTATATACATGACTTTCTCTACTCTTGTTCACACACTTATTGCTCTATCTACTTCAAGATAAACAGTATCTTATTGTAGTTACAAGGGAATACAGTAGACTTTAAGTGATAGTCAAATGTTTTATATACATGACTTTCTCTACTCTTGTACAAACACGTATTGCTCTATCTACTTCAAGATAAACATTATCTTATTGTAGTTACAAGGGAATACAGTAGACTTTAAGTGATAGTCAAATGTTTTATATACATGACTTTCTCTACTCTTGTACAAAGACTTATTGCTCTATCTACTTCAAGATAAACATTATCTTATTGTAGTTACAATGGAATACAGTCCAAGGGAATTTCCATGAGTATAAAAGAAAGAAATAATAATTTGGTATTTATAGGTATTTGAAGATTTAAGCACATCACAACTACTATCTCCGAAATTGTTGAATGCAAAAAAAATGTGTATATTATCAAGGTATATATGTTTATGTAGTAATATATTGTCAATCGCTTAAAATTTCCGAGACATACGATAGTATTCCTGAAGATGGAAGAGCATTATCAGAATATTTTAATATTTTTATCCATTTCTTTTTATTCATTTTGAGAAAATAAAATAAACGTTCCATTTAAATATTAGTTTGTGATATGATGATCTCTTTTTGTTATTTTTGAAAGTGTTAAACAGGGACATCGTTTAAAAAAGTCCGGTTTTTATATTCAAAGGTTTCGCAAAGTATCTTCTTAGTTTTTTTGAAACAAATAATTTCTATTTTGCTCACGTGTTTCACCTATTTCCTTTGTCTTTAGCAGACGATTATTAAAAAGCTGTATTTATCTTATTTTAATTCAAAGGAACTTGTGCTGGAAAAGATGAATAAATCCTTTGAATTGGGTATTTTTTATGGATTTTGAAAAATTTTTACAAAAAGCAAGATGATTACATCGTTATATCAGAGTCGAAAGAAATAGTTCATTGAGGGTTACTCAAAACTAGCGTTTAGTGTTCAGATTGACGTATTGAACATTTTAAGTAATGAAGACAATATGCTGAAAGGAAACGTTCTGGAAAAAACTAATTTGGGAATTTGCATTTACAATTTTGTGCTGAGAAGTGTTTCAAATACCACACTTAATTATAAAAAGCCAAAATACAACTTATATTTGCTTATGGAGCACTTTTTTGCGACGAATCTAGTGCTGAAAAGAAGAACATCGCAACTATGTTACAGATTCTTTCAAAAGGCACAGCTACTGCGAATGCCTGTTCATGGCATTATGAACAAATTGTGCAAGTTAATGAACATAGAAACACCTTGCTTATAATGGCGGGATTACATAATATTTTTTACACAAAAATATATTCAAACGTTGGATATGTTTACTCACCAGTTTACTCTGGCTTGGAATTCATGTATTGAGGTTCACAGCAAGTTATGTGGAATCTTACCTGGAAAGAAAGAAACAAAAATATAATCTATGCCGCAGTATTAATACCTAATGCTGGGGCCAAACTGAAAATTTTTAGAATGTTTAGTTACATTTATGCTCACTTGCTCGTCGAGGGTTAAGGGTTTTACCGCACTTAAGGTATTTAATTTGGGATGCTGTAGGCTGACATGTAGGTTTTTAGGTTTGTATTGTTTTGTAAGGTTACAATGATTGTACCTTCGGGTTGTAAGGACAGGATACAATGCCTAGCACCCTGGTGTTCATTGTTTCAGATTGAGATTGGAAAAATTTTGATGCCAAACAGCTGAGGAGAATTGTGAGGAGCTCACTTTAACTGCTCTTAGGATTAGCTCCTGGGTTATCTTGGGTGCCCGCAAGCCATGCGAGGTACCCGATGTAATCTAGAGCGGCCTCTAATGGGGTCATAATCTCCCAATGATCTGATAAGGGCGCTTCTATGATTAGGCAAACTGACGTATAATTTTGATCCCCGGCGCCTTATTTCATCCTCCACGTATGGAAGACCCGAGGCTTCATGAAGCAACCTGGTGGGAAAGTAGCGGCCCACAAAATAGATAGACCGTAGTCCTCTGTGAACGTTGAAGCCATGCCAACCAGCTATCTGCAGCCATGCCCCAGATCTCGCAAGCATATAGCATCGCAGGAATTGCCAACGCTCGGAAGAGGTATAACCTCAAGCCAAGCGGCATCGAACTCGACCCCAGCATTGGATACAAGGAAGCAATTCTTCCCTATACCCTTGCCGCTAGGTCCCTGATGTGCTGGCGGTAGGTTAGGCCTTTATCCAAAGTAACTCCTAGGTACCGGACAGAGTTAGTCCACTCTATCCTTCGGCCTCGGAAGCTGACTTTGGGGCAGCCTGCGGGGGTGTGGCGCTTTGTTAAAAATATGGCGTGGCTTTTGTCCGGATTAACGGACATCTGCCAAAGCCTATACCATTGTTGTTTGAGACGGAAGTGTCTCTGTATTGGGCTGAAGGCTCTGAGGATGTGTTTGTCTTTGCAGAACAGAAGCACGTCGTCAGCGTATTGTGCCATAGATAAACCCTGTTCTTAAATAACTGCTGTCATTTCTGTAGCTGCATATCAGAAATCATGTTTTCAACTTCTATCGCTTAAGCCGATGCACAACAAATTATTCCACGCAGTTTACTTGTAATTTTTCTTTAAAGAAAAGGAAACCACAAAGTGCTAGGTCAGGGAAGTTTCCAAAGTGATGTCTTAGAACATCCATCCGTCGCGGCGACGGGCATAAAAGCGTTCGCGCGGCTTGTTTACACCAAGGAATGAACAGACGGATAGTGTTTCACGGAGATAAAGAGCTTGCACAGGCAGATAAACATAGCGCCGGAGATAAAAGACTTACCGACACAGATTAAGCTGCGCTTCTGGAAGGTGATAGAATAGTCGACTTCTTGTTTGTCCCAGAAATCTGTTTAATTTATCAATGAGGTATATAAGAGTCAGTCGTGAACAGATGTTGTGTAACAGACCTGTCGTAAACAGAGGTAATCAGAACGTTTGTTGTGATCATTGACCTTGGTAGACTGTGTTTATGTGACGTCATTCTGTAACGTAAGGATTGAACACAGTATATCTTTACGCATTTTAAAGAACATTTTGAATTTCTGCAAATTGGACTTTTAGTTCTAAGAACCTACAAAGTCACAATATCCATAGGTGTTTGATAAGTGTGATAAAAACAAAGAATAAATCTTTTTCCTTGAACATTTTACCCTATTTCTCGATATAGCCTCCATTGATGTGTATACACTTGGTCCAGCGATGTTCCGGCTTTTTCTTCCCGTCAGAAAAATAGGCTCCGTCTAGGTCAGCAAAATACTCGCTGACGTTGACTATCACTTCTTCATTTGATGAAAGGTTTCTGCCACCAAGCCAAATTTTCAAGTTTGTACACAGAAAGAAGTTACTTGGGGTAAAGTCTGGTGAATAAGGTGGATGAGGAACCAATTCAAAGCCCACCTCATGCACTTTCACCATTGCGATTGTTGATGTGTGCGACGGTACATTATACTGGTGAAAGAGCACCTTTTCGAGTTTCAATCTCGGTCTCTTTACAGTCAACTCATGTTGAAAACTATCCAACAATGAAGCATAATGGGCTCCGGTTATCGTTCTGCCTTTTTCCAGGTAGTCTAACCCCAAATAAAAAACAAGTGGCCATCACTTTACCAGTTGACAAAATGCCCCTTGCCTTCTTTACTGCATTTTACACAGTCTTTGCTTTGACATTGTTTTGACTACTGTTTTGACTCTGCTTTGTAAGATCAGAGCTAGTAAGTTCGTACCGATTTCCATGAGCAACGTTAGAGCAACAAGGCATGGTTATATCACACAGAGCTACTAACAAGGACAAGGTTCATCGTAGAATACAACTCATTACTACAAAACAGAGAGCCAGGAAGTTCGTACCAATTTCCTTGAGCAGCGTAAGAGCGGCCAGACATGGCTATACAACGCAGCGCTACCAGCAAGGGCAAGGTTTATTGTAGAATGCAACTCATTACTACAAAACGCAGAGCTAGGAAGTTCGTACCGATTTACTTGAGCAGTGTAAGATCGGCCAGGCATGGCTATACCACACAGAGCTACTAGCAAGGGCAAGGTTCATCGTAGAATGCAACTGATTACTACAAAACAGAGAGCTAGGAAGTTCGTACCGATTTCCTTGAGCAGTGTAAGAGCCGCCAGACATGGCTATACCACACAGAGCTACTAGCAAGGGCAAGGTTCATCGTAGAATACAACTCATTACTACAAAACAGAGAGATAGAAGTTCGTACCGATTTCCTTGAGCAGTGTAAGAGCGGCCAGGCATGGCTATACCACACAGCGCTACTAGCAAGGGCAAGGCTTATTGTAGAATACAACTCATTACTACAAAACAGAGGGCTAGGAAATTCGTACCTATTTCCTTGAGCAGTGTAAGAGCGGCCAGGCATGGCTATACCACACAGCGCTACTAGCAAGGGAAAGGTTCATCGTGGAATGTAACGCATTACTACAAAACAGAGAGCTAGGAAGTTCGCACCGATTTCCCTGAGCAGTGTAAGAGCGGTCAGGCATAGCTATACGACGCAGCGCTACTAGCAAGGGCAAGGTTCATCGTAGAATACAACTCATTACTACAAAACAGAGAGTTAGGAAGTTCGTACCGATTTGCTTGAGCAGTGTAAGAGCGACCAGACATGGCTATACCACACAGCGCTACTAGCAAGGGCAAGGTTCATCGTAGAATACAACTCATTACTACAAAACAGAGAGATAGGAAGTTCGTACCGATTTCCTTGAGCAGTGTAAGAGCGGCCAGGCATGGCTATACGACGCAGCGCTATTAGCAAGGGCAAGGTTCATCGTAGAATACAACTCATTACTACAAAACAGAGAGCTAGGAAGTTCGTACCGATTTCCTTGAGCAGTGCAAGAGCGGCTAGGCATCACTATAGCACGCAGCGCTACTAGCAGGGGCAAGGTTCATCGTAGAATGCAACTCATTACTACAAAACAGAGAGATAGGAAGTTCGTAGCGATTTCTTTGAGCAGTGTAAGAGCGGTCAGACATGGCTATACCACACAGCGCTACCAGCAAGGGCAAGGTTCATCGTAGAATACAACTCATTACTACAAAACAGAGAGCTAGGAAGTTCGTAACGATTTCCTTGAGCAATGTAAGAGCGGTCAGGCATAGCTATACGACGCAGCGCTACTAGCAAGGGCAAGGTTCATCGTAGAATACAACTCATTACTACAAAACAGAGAGTTAGGAAGTTCGTACCGATTTGCTTGAGCAGTGTAAGAGCGACCAGACATGGCTATACCACACAGCGCTACCAGCAAGGGCAAGGTTCATCGTAGAATACAACTCATTACTAAAAAACAGAGAGATAGGAAGTTCGTACCGATTTCCTTGAGCAATGTAAGAGCGGCCAGGCATGGCTATACGACGCAGCGCTACTAGCAAGGGCAAGGTTCATCGTAGAATACAACTCATTACTACAAAATAGAGAGATAGGAAGTTCGTACCAATTTGCTTGAGCAGTGTAAGAGCGGCCACGCATGGTTATACCACACAGCGCTACTAGCAGGGGCAAGGTTCATCGTAGAATGCAACTCATTACTACAAAACAGAGAGCTAGGAAATTCGTAGCGATTTCTTTGAGCAGTGTAAGAGCGGTCAGACATGGCTATACCACACAGCGCTACCAGCAAGGGCAAGGTTCATCGTAGAATACAACTCATTACTACAAAACAGAGAGCTAGGAAGTTCGTACTGATTTCCTTGAGCAGTGTAAGAGCGGCCACGCATGGTTATACCACACAGCGCTACTAGCAAGGGCAAGGTTCATCATAGAATACAACTCATTACTACAAAACAGAGAGATAGGAAGTTCGTACCGATTTCCTTGACCAGTGTAAGAGCGGCCAGACATGGCTATACCACACAGCGCTACTAGCAAGGGCAAGATTCATCGTAGAATGCAACTCATTACTACAAAACAGAGAGCTAGGTAGTTCGCACCGATTTCCTTGACCAGTGTAAGAGCGGCCAGACATGGCTATACCACACAGCGCTACTAGCAAGGGCAAGGTTCATCATAGAATACAACTCATTACTACAAAACAGAGAGATAGGAAGTTCGTACCGATTTCCTTGAGCAATGTAAGATCGGCCAGGCATGGCTATACCACACAGCGCTACTAGCAAGGGCAAGGTTCATCGTAGAATACAACTCATTACTACAAAACAGAGAGCTAGGAAGTTCGTACCGATTTCCTTGAGCAGTGTAAGGGCGGCCAGGCATGGCTATACCACGCAGCGCTACTAGCAAGGGCAAGGTTCATCGTAGAATACAACTCATTACTACAAAACAGAGAGATAGGTAGTTCGCACCGATTTCCTTGACCAGTGTAAGAGCGGCCAGGCATGGCTATACAACGCAGCGCTAATAGCAAGAGCAAGGTTCATCGTAGAATACAACTCATTACTACAAAACAGAGAGCTAGAAAGTTCGTAGCGATTTCCTTGAGCAGTGTAAGAGCGGTCAGGCATGACTATACCACACAGCGCTACTAGCAAGGGCAAGGTTCATCGTAGAACACAACTCATTACTACAAAACAGAGAGCTAGGAAGTTCGTACCGATTTCTTTGAGCAGTGTAAGAGCGGTCAGGCATGGCTATACCACACAGCGCTACTAGCAAGGGCAAGGTTCATCGTAGAATACAACTCATTACTACAAAACAGAGAGCTAGGAAGTTCGTACCGATTTCTTTGAGCAGTGTAAGAGCGGTCAGGCATGGCTATACCACACAGCGCTACTAGCAAGGGCAAGGTTCATCGTAGAATACAACTCATTACTGCAAAACAGAGAGCTAGGAAATTCGTACCGATTTCTTTGAGCAGTGTAAGAGCGGCCAGGCCTGGCTATACCACACAGCGCTACTAGCAAGGACAAGGTTCATCGTAGAATACAACTCATTACTACAAAACAGAGAGCTAGGAAATTCGTACCGATTTCTTTGAGCAGTGTAAGAGCGGCCAGGCCTGGCTATACCACACAGCGCTACTAGCAAGGACAAGGTTCATCGTAGAATACAACTCATTACTACAAAACAGAGAGCTAGGAAATTCGTACCGATTTCTTTGAGCAGTGTAAGAGCGGTCAGGCATGGCTATACCACACAGCGCTACTAGCAAGGGCAAGGTTCATCGTAGAATGCAACTCATTACTACAAAACAGAGAGCTAGGAAGTTCGTACCGATTTCTTTGAGCAGTGTAAGAGCGGTCAGACATGGCTATACCACACAGCGCTACTAGCAAGGGCAAGGTTCATCGTAGAATGCAACTCATTACTACAAAACAGAGAGCTAGGAAATTCGTAGCGATTTCTTTGAGCAGTGTAAGAGCGGTCAGACATGGCTATACCACACAGCGCTACTAGCAAGGACAAGGTTCATCGTAGAATACAACTCATTACTACAAAACAGAGAGCTAGGAAGTTCGTACCGATTTCTTTGAGCAGTGTAAGAGCGGTCAGACATGGCTATACCACACAGCGCTACTAGCAAGGGCAAGGTTCATCGTAGAATGCAACTCATTACTACAAAACAGAGAGCTAGGAAATTCGTAGCGATTTCTTTGAGCAGTGTAAGAGCGGTCAGACATGGCTATACCACACAGCGCTACTAGCAAGGGCAAGGTTCATCGTAGAATGCAACTCATTACTACAAAACAGAGAGCTAGGAAATTCGTAGCGATTTCTTTGAGCAGTGTAAGAGCGGTCAGACATGGCTATACCACACAGCGCTACCAGCAAGGGCAAGGTTCATCGTAGAATACAACTCATTACTACAAAACAGAGAGCTAGGAAGTTCGTACTGATTTCCTTGAGCAGTGTAAGAGCGGCCAGGCATGGCTATACCACGCAGCGCTACTAGCAAGGGCAAGGTTCATCATAGAATACAGCTCATTACTACAAAACAGAGAGCTAGGAAGTTCGCACCGATTTCCCTGAGCAGTGTAAGAGTGGCCAGGCATGGCTATACCACACAGCGCTACTAGCAAGGGTAACGTTCATCGTAGAATACAAATCATTACTACAAAACAGAGAGCTAGGAAGTTCGCACCGATTTCCCTGAGCAGTGTAAGAGTGGCCAGGCATGGCTATACCACACAGCGCTACTAGCAAGGGTAACGTTCATCGTAGAATACAAATCATTACTACAAAACAGAGAGCTAGGAAGTTCGTACCGATTTCCTTGAGCAGTGTAAGAGCGGCCAGGCATGGCTATACCACAGAGCGCTACTAGCAAGGTCAAGGTTCATCGTAGAATACAACTCATTACTACAAAACAGAGAGATAGGAAGTTCGTACCGATTTCCTTGAGCAATGTAAGATCGGCCAAGCATCGCTATACCACACAGTGCTACTAGCAAGGGCAAGGTTCATCGTAGAATACAACTCATTACTACAAAATAGAGAGCTAGGAAGTACGTACTGATTTCCTTGAGCAGTGTAAGAGCCGCCAGGCATGGCTATACCACGCAGCGTTAATAGCTAGGGCAAGGTTCATCGTAGAATACAACTCATTACTACATGACAGAGAGATAGGAAGTTCGTACCGATTTCCTTGAGCAATGTAAGATCGGACAGGCATGGCTATACCACACAGCGCTACTAGCAAGGGCAAGGTTCATCGTAGACTACAACTCGTTACTACAAAGCAGGTGTAACTGCATGGCACAGAGCACATTGATAGGAAGGAAGACATTCGAATAACATCTTTGTTGTGCTTCAAAGATGTGCAACTAAATTTTCTGTACAACCATTGTATGTTTTCTAGAAGTGTACTTATTCATGTCCTTATTTACCTCATTATTTGCATTTACTTTTCAGAGGGATACTTCAGCAATCATGGAAAAACGAGAAGCTAGATCGAGAAACTAAATCAGCTGAAATCATTAATGAATTTGCAACAGTTTATCAATAGACTAAATCTTGTTTTACGGGACGTAGAATGAGTTTTTTATTTGAAGTGTTTCAAAGGTACATTATTGCTTTTAGTAATACGGCCACAAGTGAGTAAATATATAGTAAAATTCCTGCTTTGGCATTTTGTCTAGTAAGGGTCTTGAGATATTGAAGAAATTAATTTTATTATTTTGATATTAATTTACATTCGATCAGGAAATGTTACAATCCGCGTTATAATTGCTTGGGCGTTGCCACAATGTGTCTATTTAAATAATGAGATCAGCCAGGGACATATAATTATCTAAATAGTTGTACACTTAGGAATGTCTGACAAGTTATTTATTTCTCTGAGCAACCTGTTTAAATGCCTCTCTGCTGTGTGTTTCTCATCTATGACTTGTTTGGATGCCGGGAAAAGACCGGTCGCAAATTGCGTAGCGAACAGCGGACGGTATGAAATTCCTAGCCCTGGTCATGATGAATCCATGATTCATCAATATTCACAGATCAGTGCAGAAGGTCTTGCGGATTGCAAATAAACATCGCCAGACACTCGGTTGAGGTGTTCTTACGATGCGGTTTTGGTCTACTGTGAGCAATCGCGGCACCTATCTCGCACACAGTTTTTATTGCCAAGTTTTCATGCAAGATATTGTGCATTGACTTCGCTGAGATCCCTACGGCCTCAGCAACCTCATGAATTTTGATTCGGCGGACTTGGATAACCAGATCGTGGATTTTTTCAATGTGGTCCTATGTGAGTGCCTCTACGAAATTTTAAACTCATTGATCTAAAAGTAAATGGTCTTCAATGTTGGTGCAAAGTCCGCACGAACTTCATTCAATTCAGTTTTGACTTGTGCGGCAGTCCAGCCCTTCAAATGAAAGTGTTTCATAACAGCACGAAAATCTGATTGTTTTCTTTTTTCCATTTTCAATTGCTGCTGTCACACTGACCAGTTCAGACGGCATTCAGCAATGAAGTATATGTTGGAGCACCTTCAAATTTTCTGTACAATCCTTTGAATAATAAAGCTTACCAATTACAAAGTTGCAACAAAAAATATCTATTCCTTCATGCAAATTTACCAGACTTATCAAATGACCCTCGTACTAACTTATTTTAAGATGCTAACGTATATGCTTTTAACAAATTGTTATAGCAATCGCAGTAGCCGTAGTTCTATCTTCCGATGCTCAAGTTGTAATATGGTCGTTTTAGAAACAAAACAGCAACGACCTTCTTTCTTCAGACTTCTGCATGCTTTCACATTAACGATGTTAAAAAGTCAAATTCTTTCTGTATAAATCACTGCCTTTTCGTTTTTGATTAGGCGTCACGTTATGCAGAATCCACTGACAACAACGTTTTCTTACGTTTAAGTAAAATTCTTTGGATTAAATGTTTGAACAAGAGTAGAGAAAGTCATGTTAGTGTAACACTTCACATTTTTCTTTCTTTCTTGATCTTAGTGGCAGTAAAATGTTATAAGCATTTATAGGCTGTGTCATAATTTCTGCTGGTGTTAGATTTTCAAAATCAGCGTCTGCCATGTTAGACTGCTGCTTTGAAGGTGTTAAAAGGTATGGGCGATAAAGGGGATTGCCTGCACCGCAGAGTAAAGGCATAACGAGTCTCTGAAGTACCATATCAACCATTTCCTTCTCTCGAAGCTTCAGTATCAAGATCAGCTGAGTAACAAGTAAGTACGGGACTCTGTGTAGTTCAGTTGGTTACTGCTCGCCTAATTATACCCAAGTTAGAGGCTTAAACCAGCACCGAACCGATGGTTTTCATATGCATTTGTATAAATAGTCGATGTGTAGCTCCGTGTAAGAGATAAACCTATATATACGTCAGAGATATTACTAGCAGTACAAGTTGGTACGTACTAAAGAGACATAAAGAAACATTAAAGAGACGTGTTGAAGTTGTGTATTTGTATACATAGTCGACGTGTAGCTTCGTGTAAGAGATAAACCTGTATATACGTCAGAGATATTAATAGCAGTACCAGTTGGTACGTACTAAGAGACATAAAGAAACATTAAAGAGACGTGTTGAAGTTGTGTATTTGTATACATAGTCGACGTGTAGCTTCGTGTAAGGGATAAACCTGTATATACGTCAGAGGTATTACTAGCAGTACAAGTTGGTACGTACTAAAGAGACATAAAGAAACATTAAAGAGACGTGTTGAAGTTGTGTATTTGTATACATAGTCGACGTCTAGCTTCGTGTAAGAGATAAACCTGTATATACGTCAGAGGTATTACTAGCAGTACAAGTTGGTACGTACTAAAGAGACATAAAGAAACATTAAAGAGACGTGTTGAAGTTGTGTATTTGTATACATAGTCGACGTGTAGCTCCGTGTAAGAGATAAACCTGTATATACGTCAGAGATATTACTAGCAGTACAAGTTGGTACGTACTAAAGAGACATAAAGAAACATTAAAGAGACGTGTTGAAGTTGTGTATTTGTATACATAGTCGACGTCTAGCTTCGTGTAAGAGATAAACCTGTATATACGTCAGAGGTATTACTAGCAGTACAAGTTAGTACGTACTAAAGAGACATAAAGAAACATTAAAGAGACGTGTTGAAGTTGTGTATTTGTATACATAGTCGACGTCTAGCTTCGTGTAAGAGATAAACCTGTATATACGTCAGAGATATTACTAGCAGTACAAGTTGGTACGTACTAAAGAGACATAAAGAAACATTAAAGAGACGTGTTGAAGTTGTGTATTTGTATACATAGTCGACGTGTAGCTCCGTGTAAGAGATAAACCTGTATATACGTCAGAGATATTACTAGCAATACAAGTTGGTACGTACTAAAAAAAACATAAACTTTAAAGAGACGTGTTGAAGTTGTGTATTTGTATACATAGTCGACTTGTAGCTCCGTGTAAGACATAAACCTGTATATGCGTTAGAGATATTACCAGCAGTACAAGTTGGTACGTACTAAAGAAACATGAAGAAACATTAAAGAGACGTGTTGAAGTTGTGTATTTGTATACATAGTCAACGTGTAACTCCGTGTAAGAGATAAACCTGTATATACGTCAGAGATATTACTAGCAGTACAAGTTGGTACGTATTAAAAGACATGAAGAAACATTAAAGAGACGTGTTGAAGTTGTGTATTTGTTAACATAGTGTACGTGTAGCTCCGTGTAAGAGATAAACTTGTATATACGTCAGAGGTATTACTAGCAGTACAAGTTGGTACATACTAAAGAGACATAAAGAAACATTAAAGAGACGTGTTGAAGTTGTGTATTTGTATACTTAGTCGACGTGTAGCTCCGTGTTAGAGATAAACCTGTATATACGTCAGAGATATTACTAGCAGTACAAGTTGGTACATACTAAAGAGACATAAAGAAACATTAAAGAGACGTGTTGAAGTTGTGTATTTGTATACATGGTCGACGTGTAGCTCCGTGTTAGAGATAAACCTGTATATACGTCAGAGATATTACTAGCAGTACAAGTTGGTACGTATTAAAAGACATGAAGAAACATTAAAGAGACGTGTTGAAGTTGGGTATTTGTTAACATAGTCGACGTGTAGCTCCGTGTAAGAGATAAACTTGTATATACGTCAGAGGTATTACTAGCAGTACAAGTTGGTACGTACTAAAGAGACATAAAGAAACATTAAAGAGACGTGTTGAAGTTGTGTATTTGTATACATGGTCGACGTGTAGCTCCGTGTAAGAGATAAACTTGTGTATACGTCAGAGATATTACTAGCAGTACAAGTTGGTACGTACTAAAGAGACATAAAGAAACATTAAAGAGACGTGTTGAAGTTGTGTATTTGTATACATGGTCGACGTGTAGCTCCGTGTTAGAGATAAACTTGTATATACGTCAGAGATATTACTAGCAGTACAAATAATTAAGTTTAAGCTGAATTTGGCGTTTTTCCTACAATATATATGTCATAATAGCTCCTTTAAGTCAGTCGTAAATGCTGTATTGTAGTGTGGTCGACTAAAAGTACAATTAAAGGTTCTCAGGTTATAAAAGGCCTACTCCAGTAACAAGGTGTCACATATTTTTGCTCCAATAAGCTTAATAGTAATATGAAAGACGAGGGTAAAGCAGATGTTGCCCACGATACAGGAAAGTGTGAAATTAGCAGTAATTACGAAACGGCAGAAAGGTTTAAAATGAAGCCATGCTGTTGACAGTTGCCGACGTGTTCGTAGACGTCATCATTATGGCTTGTTTGTCGTGTAAATAATTTCTGGTTCGCAGGACAAGGTAACGACAGGGAGCGAGTTTAATCATCAACGGTGGGGAAATATTGCATTACTGTTGGCAGGTGAGAACTCCATTGTAATAGAAGCTCGCGTCATTCTTTTGTCGTGGCAGAGACTCGGGTTTCTAACGCTTGAGTGCGCGACTACAACTAATGTGCGTGTTTCGTTGTATCATTTCTGAATAAATACTTGATTAGACGGCACAGGCAAGAAAATATCTTGGTGAACCACTGAAACAAAGGACTAAGTGAGGAAGAAGAAATCGAACGATGGCGTTATCTACCACAGTCTTACAATGGAAACGCAGAATCAGGAGGAACAATGCATGTCGTTGTCAGAAATTTAACCACGGATCATCCATATTCTAGTTATTTTTTTATTTGTAAAATTACCTTCACCAACATTAAGTCCCATCGGAATACAGGGTACATAGAGTTTAAAGTTACCAGACATTCATCTTTCAGGATAAGGAAAATCCTCCAACGTTAAGTCATATCGGACGATGAATGAAATGATGTTGAAATGAGTACAGGGTACATAGAGATTAGAGTTACCAGACATTCATCTTTCAGGATAAGGAAAAACCTCCAACGTTAAGTCATATCAGACGATGAATGAAATGATGTTCAAATGAGTACAGGGTACATAGAGCTTAGTGTTACCAGACATTTATCTTTCAGGATAAGGAAAAACCTCCAACGTTAAGTCATATCGGACGATGAATGAAATGAAGTTCAAATGAGCACAGGGTATATAGAGCTTAGAGTTACCACATATTCATCTTTCAAGATAAGAGAAAACCTCCAACGTTAAGTCATATCGGGCGATGAATGAAATGATGTTCAAATGAGAACAGGGTCCATAGAGCATAGAGTTACCACATATTCATCTTTCAGGATAAGAGATAACATCCAACGTTAAGTCATATCGGGCGATGAATGAAATGATGTTCAAATGAGAACAGGATACAAAGAGCATAGAGTTATCAGACATTCATTTTTCAGGATAAGGCGAAACCTCCAACGTTAAGTCATATCGGACGATGAATGAAATGCTGTTCAAATGAGAACAGGATACAAAGAGCATAGAGTTATCAGACATTCATCTTTCAGGATAAGGCGAAACCTCCAACGTTAAGTCATATCGGACGATGAATGAAGTGATGTTCAAATGAGTACAGGGTACATAAAGCTTAGAGTTACCAGACATTCATCTTTCAGGATAAGAGAAAACCTCCAAGGTTAAGTCATATCGGACGATGAATGAAATGATGTTCAAATAAGTACAGGGTACATAGAGCTTAGAGTTACCAGACATTCATCTTTCAGGATATGAGAAAACCTCCAACGTTAAGTAATATCGGACGATGAATGAAATGATGTTCAAATGAGTACAGGGTACATAGAGCTTAGAGTTACCAGACATTCATCTTTCAGGATAAGAGAAAACCTCCAACGTTAAGTCATATCGGACGATGAATGAAATGATGTTCAAATGAGTACAGGGTACATAGAGCTTAGAGTTACCAGATATTCATCTTTCAGGATAAGAGAAAACCTCCAACGTTAAGTCATATCGGGCGATGAATGAAATGATGTTCAAATGAGAACAGGATACAAAGAGCATAGAGTTATCAGACATTCATTTTTCAGGATAACAGAAAACCTCCAACGTTAAGTCATATCGGACGATGAATGAAATGCTGTTCAAATGAGAACAGGGTACATAGAGCATAGAGTTACCACATATTCATCTTTCAGGATAAGAAATAACATCCAACGTTAAGTCATATCGGGCGATGAATGAAATGATGTTCAAATGAGAACAGGATACAAAGAGCATAGAGTTATCAGACATTCATTTTTCAGGATAACAGAAAACCTCCAACGTTAAGTCATATCGGACGATGAATGAAATGATGTTCAAATGAGTACAGGGTCCTTAGAGCTTAGAGTTACCAGACATTCATCTTTCAGGATAAGGGAAAACCTTCGACGTTAAGTCATATCGGACGATGAAGGAAATGATGTTCAAATGAGTACAGGGTCCATAGAGCTTAGAGTTACCAGACATTCATAATTCAGGATAAAGGAAAACCTCCAACGTTAAGTCATATCGGGCGATGAATGAAATTATGTTCAAATGAGTACAGGGTACATAGAGCATAGAGTTACAACATATTCATCTTTCAGGATGAGAGGAAACGTACAACGTCAAGTCATATCGGACGATGAATGAAATGATGTTCAAATGAGTACAGGGTCCATAGAGCTTAGAGTTACCAGACATTCATCTTTCAGGATAAGGGAAAACCTCCAACGTTAAGTCATAACGGACGATGAATGAAATGATGTTCAAATGAGTACACGGTACATAGAGCTTAGAGTTACCTACATTCATCTTTCAGGATAAGAGATAACCTCCAATGTTAAGTCATATCGGACGATGAATGAAATGATGTTCAAATGAGTACAGGGTACATAGAGCTTAGAGTTACCAGACATTCATCTTTCAGGATAAGAGAAAACCTCCAACGTTAAGTCATATCGGACGATGAATGAAATGATGTTCAAATGAGAACAGGATACTAAGAGCATAGAGTTACCAGACATTCATCTTTCAGGATAAGGGAAAACCTCCAACGTTAAGTCATAACGGACGATGAATGAAATGAAGTTCAAATGAATACAGAGCAAAAGAGCTTAGAGTTGCCACACATTCAAGAGGGAAATCATTTAGCCCTATACCGTTGTAGTGCAGTAACTATGGTGAAGACACGTGACGGCGCTTGTATTTGTCAAGGGAGGAAGCAATGGCATGTAGTGGTATAGCTATTACACATCAGTTGGAAACTAAAAACTTTCACCTCATTCCGTTTAATCTAGGAAGCGGGGCTTGACTTGACGGCGCAGGCAATTTAGCGACGTGGTTTCCGACCTTCGTTATGTCACAACGGCGTCGTGCGGTTCAACTTGTCATTCACTATGCTTTATTGTGTTGTTTCAAACTGAACTACTGATATATAAGTACAACTTTCATATCCGATGACCGAGAATAGTACCAAGTTGTTAACACAGAGGGCAATGTCTATTGCAGAAAATAAAGACATCATAATTATGGAAATACGAGTGTTGGTAACAGGCTTAGCTGTGAGAAACGAAAAGGAAATATTGTGAATATAAACCTTGATCTTATGTTTAAAAAAACGAAACTTAACATAAACTAACGTACCAGATATATGCGCGTGAGTGTGAAAATGAGATCTCTGTTAACCAACTCTCGCCTAAGTCAGAAACCCAAGAATGTATAAAAAGCTGAACCTTACCTAACCTAATCAAGTTATACTAGCATACTACACCTTACCCAACCTTTCATGAATTATACCTACATTTTAGCTTATATAAAAATGCTGAACGTAAACTAACCTAAACCAAGTTACACAAAAAATACCACACCTAACCTAACCTCCAATAAATAACTCAAAACTTGTCTACAAAAATTAGATCTTAGTGATCTAAAGTAAGTTTTATAAAAATAATATGTTAAGCCTAACCTTTCTTTAATTATACACCTAATCTTATATAGGAAAGGTAAACTAGACCTAATTTAACCTTAACTTATATAAACAATGTGCCTGACCTGACGTAAGGCAATCCAACCTAACCTAGGCAAAGATATATCACAACTACTTGCATTCTTTTGTCAGAACATGTAACTTTGTTTCAAGAATGAAGCACATAACAAATTAAACTTTAATAACCTCTATAATAAATGAAAGCACAAATAATTACTACATGTATGGTGATTAAATCCAACACAATACAATGCAATGTTTGCGCTTTTCGTTAATAATCCCATGTTGTGTTAACAAACCCAATAAATACAATTCTGTTTCCTAACCTAAAAATGGCTTCATCATAGTGGATATGGAATTAACGCAAGCAACGTACGATATTCTTACACTTATCCTACATCATACGCAATTAAATAAGTTAATAGAACACAAAAGAAATAACAAGTAACAGACACTGTCCTTGTAGGGAGTTTTATGTCCTGTTGGCAGTTAAAGAAAGTGGCGTCGTAAGTTGATATTAGAATACAAAACAAGTACTAGTTAAAAACATAATCTGAGAGCATTATTGGCGTGGAAGGTGCTGAAATGATACTCGAAAATGAAATAAAGGTACTGGTAATGACTTTTATGTAATATAGTTAATTTTGGACCGGTCATTGTATAAACAAAAATGAGGTATTACGAGGCCTGTTAAATAAAGTTTTTCGCACTAAAATTCAATATGATTATATTCACTTAGCTTAATGTGAAACAAACACGCCGTAGTAGTTTCATTTTTGGTACTCCTGGTTCCCGCCTGTGAGAACCAGTCAAGTTCAGACATGCTCAGTATCGCCTACCACTGTAATGGAGGTAACATGCAGTTAAAGTTGATGTTAGAGGAAGATCCGGAGTTTCTTTCAAACGTAATCACTGCTGATGAAACTTGGCTACATCATTTTGATCCTGAGAGCAAACAGCAAAGCTCAGTGAGGAAATCTCCTTCATCACCAACCCCCAAAAAAGCAAAAGTGGTTGCTTCTGCTGGGAAAGTTATGGTCATCCATTCTTTGATATTCATGCAATGGTTTATCAGCATGTTGTACCTGCACACACATCAGTAACGGGACAATACAACAGGGATGTCCTGAAAACATTGAAGTCTATATCAGGCGCAAAAGACAACATTTCCGTGAAGCAGGCTGGATGCTGAACCACGACAGTGCGCGGCCGCATATTGCCAATGTTGTTGCTGAATATCTTGCAAAAACCAACGTGAAGTGCATCTCTCACCCTCCCTATAGTCCAGATTTAGCCCCATGTGACTCTTTTCTATTCTCTAACTTGAATAAACGCCTTCGTGGGAGGCATTATCCATCATCAGAAGCAGTGGTGAAGGCTGCGGAGGCGATTTTGAAGGATCTCTCAAAAATACTTTCTAGTATGTCTTTGAAGACTGGCAGAAACGCTGGGACAAGTGCATCGCATTCAGAGGAGACTATTTTGAGAAGGACCGTCAAAATTATGAGGATGAGTAAAGGTACGTTGTCAAAAAAAATGTGATTATTCCTTATTGAACAGCTCGCGTATAATGTACACAGAGCAAATCAAAACAATACACAATCGAATGGTCAGCGAGAGGATTCCGAGTTCGAATTTTCTTTAATTAGGACTATTCTGTACTCTCAGATGCTTCATATAGCTTTCTCTGCATATTATTAAACAAATATTAACACGTTTATTTTCCTATTGAATGTTAATATAGGTAAACATTTGTAGATATGCTTTTATTAACTACTGTCTTTGTAGCTATAATGGAAATAAGTGTGTACAGTAAACTTAAGCAATATTCAAATGTTGGGAACACGAGGTCCCCAGGACCTAGATATGATAACATGGTTAGCCAATTCTTTTCGTAATAACTGAAGAAAAGTAAAAAAGCAATAATAAATCAAAATGCTTTTCCATATTTTATTGGAATTAAGAAAAAGTAATTAATTTAAATGTGAACAACTGAAAAGCTACATGTAATTCATAAGGGCAAAGCCTTCTTATCCATTCTTTTGTTATTGAATTAATTGAAGTAACACATGACTTGGTTGTTGGATTACGTTTTATGTAGCCGAATGGAATCTTTCGATTATAAACAGCAAACTTTTAAAAACTAAACAACATTGATATTCACGAAGCAGCGAATTTCTCTTACAAATACGTATTAACAAATAAACTATTGTAAAAAGATATTTAAATAATCACCATGACTACGAGTGGTAACTTAACACCAACACCAAATAAATCTTCTATGCCTAAACCCTTCCAGTGGCGCCACTGATTCATTAATTAAAGTTGAACCATGACCTTTGTTTTGCATAATTTCCAGATTGTTTCCCCTGTGGTGGGCAGGTTTCTTAAGACAGAGAAGGGTGAAATGGAAGTGGAGCACCGAGTTTCTTTCTTTTGCTTTTAGACAGAAAGCATGTACACACACTTCCGACGCCGTTTAGCAGAGACACAATGCTCCGCAGTAATAGCGAGGAGGCGCGAGAAGAGCTGGAATGAGGAACGTATCTCTGCTGTCTCCGCCTGCTGCTCCTGCTGGCTTCGCCGAACCGAGAGAGGAAAAAAAAAAAAGACTTTTTATTTATGGAGAAAGATCCAGATTAAAGCTGCTTCGAGATCTGTACACACAAACACTATCTGCATTACGTAAAACTACATTAGAGACCTGTGGGATTTTAGAACCAGGAGAACTGCATTCAATTTTAACGTAAAGGTATTGTATTCCACCAAAATATATGCGTTATCCACGAAAATCTATGTTCTTAGACTTAACGAACACAAAGAAAAAATGAAAGATGCGTATATGTTTTGAAAAACTAAATGCTCTTAACAGTGACTTTGGCAGGTTGGCAAGGATCAGGGTACTGCTTTGAGGTATCAGGGTTTCGGCAATATAGGCCAAAGGGAGGTATTTCCGTGACAGGCAATTTCGTGATACTTTTTCGAAGGGATGTCACAGAGAAACGAGTTGGTGTTAACTCGTCTTTCTCTATTGGTAGATGACTTATATGTTCCTAGAGCTCAGGAGATATCAGCAGGCGTGTAAACATAAACTGGTTTCTCTGTGACATCCCTTCGAAAAAGTATCACGAAAATACCTCCCTTTAGCCTACCCATTTTTCATCACAAGTGCCAATTCTCCTCACAAATCTATCATCCGTGGGATTAGGGATAAGCTGACGACAGATATCCATCTACGTTCAGCCTGTTGAGGTGTCAGTTCATGAGGTACAGATATACAGCTTCTGTTTGGTTTTCCAAATGTCTTCATATGGTGATGTATGGCATCTTTTGATGCAGCAAGTTCTTCTCAAAGCCTACGGGTAATTTTTGCAGATTTTTTTTTTCACAAAACTTGGCGTGTGTTCTAAATATTCCATACTTTAGATCTTACAGAACGTGGTAAATCAACACTAGACAGAAGTATAATATCCATTATCCCAGTGCTAAACTTTCTTGCTTCCAGAAAGGCATGTATTATGAAACTATCAAAATATTTGGCACACTTCCTAATGTTCTTAAAGAAAAAGTTGATAATTTCTGTGCTTTTAAAAATGCTGTTAGTAGCTTTGCTCAAAATCTTTTTATTCTGTACAAGATTATCTAAATGACAAATTATCCTGATGATGCTTCTGTACCTCTATAAGTATTATGTAACTATTCCAATGACAAATCATTACTTATAAATATTTGATGCAAGCTGAAAGTTTATTTTTAATCTGTATGTATTTAATAAATAACAAGAATGGTATCCATTGCAAAAAGTTGAGATGTACTGGCATAAGCCAAGTGAAAGCTGGTTTAAAAAGTGTTTCATTTTGTATCATATGTAATGATCCCTGCTTTATTTTACATATTGTTGCTCATATTGTCTGTATACTATATGTTTCTTATGTTAACTTTTGTACATAAATATGCTGTTAAACTTTACACCTCTAGACGTGTTCAATGTTAGCATCCTTTTCTGGCTACAAGTGAACCTACTGAACACAAATCAATCTAATCTAATACACTTATACCAGAATTTCATTATTCTCTGTGTTATTATTCCCCTCCTTTTTGTATTACCCAACAATGCCACTTCTGTTGGTGCCGAGGCATCCTGTAAATAACCTTGCCAAACCAGAGCAACCCAATAATTATTCCAAAACACCAAAATCATATCACCGACTTACTTGTAGCACTGCCTAATATATTTTACATTCGATTTAACCAATTTATATATATTTTAATTTACGTCCTACAATATTAAAAATGTTCGGTGATAAGTGAAATGGGTTAAATTATATTTATATAAGTTTTGGCGCCCATAGAGCTTAGAGTTACTAGATACTAGGTAAGGGAAAAACCAGGAAAAAGCTTGTCAAGGTATCTCAGCCTGACCGAGTTTGGAGCTCAGGACCAGTTGGACGTGAGGCAGATATGCTAACAACTACGCTACCAGGTAAGCATTTACTAATTTATAGTGATATCAAAGTACCAAATTTATTGGGTACAGGAAGTTCAGTCCGTTTTCTAATTCGAGTGACATGGTAACAATAAAACGGAACCAACTACTAACAAACGACTTATTTACGTCGTGAATTTATTGTGATATTTATGACTGGCTACAGTTTGATATGAATTGATTCCTACTAGAATAGAAACAAGGTAGCAACGACCTGTACACCGGCAAATGCTATGTTCAACAGGCTATACTAGTAAATAACAATGTATAGAGAGACTTGAGTTACATTTGTTTTACACTGAAGGTGTTCGGAAAGGGTTTGTCTCCATTTATGTCGAGAAATAATGATCAAATATGTCTTAAGATATCTGGACCATGACGTCAGCTATATGAGGCTGTCAACATTTCTCGTGTCGGTGGCAGCTATTTCTCCCTCACAATGCGATTTGTCTTGAACGCTGGGATTCCCCGTCATAATCCTGTGAGACATCAGTTTGTTTTACCTTATAACAAAACCCACTTTGTTCTGCTCGCTGGAAACAGACAGGTGTCTACCGGGTGTTTGTCAAATCCTTATTTACTCTACTGATCTTTAAACTCGGGGTTTTCCCTTAATAATGTTGGATAACTGTAAGCTCTATCGACCCTGGGCTCATTTGAGCATCATTTTACTCACTTCAATCAGCGTCAATTATGACTTAACTTTTCTAAAAATAAATTTTGAATAAATTGGCATATGTTTAATATAAACCCGTAACACAAACTTTTTAAAGCAAACAATTTATATAAAATGCAGATTTTGATTATTCCCTAGGCATTCGCCGTTAATGGTTTCTTCTCCTTCTCCTTCTCCTTCTCCTTCTCCTTCTCCTTCTCCTTCTCCTTCTCCTTCTCCTTCTCCTTCTCCTTCTCCTTCTCCT